>KK118685.1:71083-108085 GCA_000611955.2 Stegodyphus mimosarum | reverse complement strand
TCTTATTCTGCTAAATTAAATGTCGAGGAATATAATTAACTGTTAAACGAATTATTTCTAAGTTCAAATAACAGAGATCGTTATCTCAAGAAGGGTTAACTACCCTTTATTTCACTCAGAAAATAAGATGAAGAATTGGCCCCTTTCTTTGGGCTTACAACAAAACCTCCGCTTGGGATTAAACTCAAAAATAAAAATAAGAACTAACTATAACTAACCAAGATATTTAGCCATATAGCGGAGTTGGCCTTTAGTTTTAAACTATCCGGCGAATCATCTATAGACACGTAATATACGGCCGAGCGTAACAGCAATTAGAGAGACTTAATCCAAAGGAAAACACACGATACTTAGGATTTTTAGCTCTTTCTTTCGAAGTAAGTTGAACTTTTCTTTAATACTATTCCTTACTCATTCGCATTCATCGTAATTCTAAAACCTCATTCTGGTAGGACGTTATAAGTTGAAACGAGACAAGATCGGAAAGGTTAACTAAATTGAAATAACTGTTATAAAATTAAAATGTACTTTTTAAAGTGGTTAAAAATATTATTTTATAACAAAATAAAAAATCCTCATAGAAAGAGTATTAAAAAAGTTACGTTTGTAATAGTGTTGAAAGCAGGGAAATAGCATAGGGACCAAAGTAAGGGTTGCAGGACTTTTTAAGGGACAAGAAGTTAAAAGTATAATTTTTAATGAGTTTTTTGCTTGAACTATTTGAATTCTAAAATTTAAATTTTACAATGTAATGCATGTTAATGGGAACTCTCTCAGCATCCATCAAAGCAACAAGCTTGCTGTTGTCATTTCCATTTGCGATGGCAGATATTTTAGTAAGTCCTGAGGATGAATCTCTAACGGTCAATAGCATGAAAATACTATACATGCTCATATGGAAGACGATAATCAAGAATAATGATGTTATATTACAAGCTTTAAAAATTTATTTACTTTATTAAATTATTTTAAATTTCCTCAAACATTTTGTGGAAAAAGTGCATTCAGAAGAGAATTAGGATATTGTTCGGAGAACAGCCTTGACGTCAAAAACGGAGAAACAGCTTATTGTGGTATGGCAGGCAATGGTTGTCATTCGACGACGTACTTCCTCTAGGCAGACAGCCGTAATACTTTTCCCTTGTTAAGGGATTATCTGTAGTATTATTTATTATCTGTAGTATTTATTATTGTAGTACAGTAATTAAAGCGAGAAACAGCTTATTGTGATATGGCAGGCAATGGTTGTCATTCGATGACGTGCTTCCTCTAGCTAGACAGCCGTAATACTTTTAATTTGTTAAGGGATTATCTGTAGTATTACTTATTATCCGTAGTATTTATTATTAGTATTTATTACTGTAGTATTTATCCTGTAGTATTTGATTATCTGTAGTATTTACTTCCGTTGGCATGATGAAATGTCGCCCATACTCCTAAAGAAGCCGAGTTGGCACAACCAAGGCTGTTCTCCGAACAATATATTAGAATTCACTAATAATAAAATATAATATGGATTAAGAGAAATTCTTTGGAGATCTTTGCATGGATGCTCATGCAAAGCAATAATCTTACCACACGTCAGTTTCAATTCTGATGGTTGCTATTTGACATATGTCCTGAAGATGGTTTAGTAGTGGTTAATAGTATGAAACCATATGTCCCTAATCAAGAAAAGTAATACATTTTTAATTATTATTAGGTAAGGTAAAAGGAATAGAAACGTCACCAGTTGTTCCATCTCTAATGAAAAATATTAAGAACTACTAGTACGATACTATACAGTAAATTTTAGAATTTTAGCAGCTGATAATAAGAAATCATTAAAAACGTGTAATACGATAATAAGGACTTAAGATCTACTGTTATCTAAAAATACTAAAATGATGTCTACCTGACTGCAGAATCAAAATCCTTCATGATTAAATTTCGACTGTAGAAAATGATAACTTCTGCTGCCATCGAGTTGCAGAAAAGAAGATAAATATTAAAGTGAAAGACTTAAGCGGCGCTGCTGCGTATGCATTCTCGACTTGAAATAGCGGTAGTTTTTAATCTTCAATGGAACCGTTAACCGACGGAAACCTATGTGGGGTAGATATGCTCTTCAAGATCGTTGATTGTTGCAAGGAGTCTGATCGTAAGATTGTGAAGAATATTGTGGAGATGACAGGAAAAAAATATTTATAAAATCACGAAAGTAGAAAATAACACTTGTGAATTAATTTTAATTAAGCATACCAAATCTAGAAGGCTAATAAAAGTGAGCAAAGGCTAAAGAAAGTTAATAGTAAAGTAATTAATTTTAAAGCAGATCAGCGAATTAAACTTCATTAAAAAAAAACTGCCTGAACATGTCTACTTAAGTTTTAGTATAGAGTCCAAAGGATTTGCTAAGAGTCAAATCTTTTTAATAGCGTTGCCGCTGTGGAGAAATTTTTGTATTTATTTTAAAAGAACTTCTTGAATATAAATTACTTTACATAGATTGTTTGAAATTCATCAGATTGTGTCGGTTTCCCATTAATAACAGCTTAAAATTCTATAGACGTAAGTAAAGTTATTAAAAAGATAGATTATGCCTAGAACTACTAAACAAAAATATAGAGTATTACTGGGTTGGTAAGAAAGTAATTTCGGTTATTTTGTGCGAAATAAAACTCAAACTTTTGTATATAAAAAACGAACTTTAATCAGCGAAATACCTTCCATTTTGTTCGTTGACTTTTTGCCACTTTTTTTATAACTTTTTGACAGAATATCTGGTAGCATCATGATATATTCATTGAAATTCTGGCCTTTAGCAGCAAAAAGTCAAACAAGTGCGGTTTGAGATGACCGTTATTATTAAATATTTACCATTTAAGAATTTTTTAAACTTCTAAATGATAATATAATGATGTAAAGTTGTGGTTAGATGGCGGATACAACTTCACTTACCAACCAAGTTTTAATAATTTCGTATGTGTTGCTAAATATGTATGAGGCCTCCCATCGTCGTAGTGGAGCACGATTCCTTTGCGGTTTGCCAATTCTGGCATTTCTCTTTGATTGCTTCTTCCTATTTCATAAGTTGTTGGCAGCAAACATCTGAGTTGATCGCTTGGTTGCCTGGAAGACGCTCAAAATATACGTCTTTTACTCAGACCAAATTGATAGCATGAACTTTTTCTGATGTAATTTAGAATTCGATATAGTAATTTGTGCTCATTTATCATGTTTGGACCATGATCTCTTGCGATTAACACCTTAACTGCCGCGGAAAACGTGCAAGATTCACTCCCTAGTGCCACTGTTTTTTACACAGGCGCGCGTAGTAATGCAATGTATCAGGGGGAAAATAAATTTTGCTGTCTAAAACCTGTTTACTTGCACAAAATAAAGATATAAAAGAAAAAATTAAAATACAGAATTTTATGTTTAGAGTGAAAGTATAGTAAAAAAAATGTAAATATAATAAAAATGATGTTTGTATAATTAAAAAGACAATAAAAAAGATCCCGAAAAATGGACATTCGATCAATTTATTTTTAAACCAATAAAGTCTAATATCAGGTTTCAGTGTTATAGCTTGTAGAATCAATATACCTAAATGGAAAGGTTTTTCATATTAAGTCGTACCCAACGTCGAGCATCTTTCGAAAAATAGCCACTATCCTCTTCATCTAACATAATATCATATTCTGAGGTGTCCGATCCTGACGATGACGGAAAGTAATCATGTATTTCACTGTTGTACGTATTAGTAAAAAAGCACGTACAGTCCGTCTATCATAAGAAAACTGTCTGTTGCCGTAGAAATGAGCAACGAATTCGTCTTCAAGACACCTTACATGTCTCGACCCATTTTCCGTAGGGGTGTCTTGAAGACGAATGATAACTCTTTCCACCTAAGCCAACAGTCGCCAAAAACAAAATAAAAATAAAGCAACCGTTGGTTAGCCCCTGTTTGAAATATACTAGCCCTGTTGCTATAGCGACCGCCACTCGCAGACACTGTGGCGGGAGCTATTCTTCTCGTAGACAGACAGTACTACAAACAGTCAACGAAAACGGAAGGCACGCAATAAAAAATACGTTTTACTCAAACAGAAACACGACCAATAACTGGCAGTCATTACTTACACCGTTTCAGAAACATCCGCTTCACCAGGTCTCCCCCCCCTTTGAAATAGTATCCTCCTTTGCATACTCAGTTAAGGTAATTGTAGTGTTGTATTCCAAAGCTTTTCGAATAATTTTACTGGTAGCAGCCCAAAGCAAATGTGGGAAATGTTATGTCATGATATTCCCTAATCCCCTACTGTGTGACGTATGCATTGCGTCAGCAGGTGTGTTTCCCGCCTTCGAGAGAGACGAGGAATAGCTGGCGAGCGGAGCAGACGTTGCTCGATCGCTCGTATATTATTTCATTAATTGTAAACCTAATGTAATCTATCTTTGTGAATATTAATAAATGTGTGTTACCAACTATGATCGTTGCCTTTCCCCACATTTTGGGAGCTCGACCGTACCTTTTGTGCATGCGTTAATCGAACCCTAGACACCAGCAATCATCACCGAAGTTCAGAAAGCTAACAAAGGCAAGATGTGCCTTTATGACGATTGTGCTGTTAACGCATCAGCTGAGCAAGACGTATATACACGCCCGCGAGAGTTAAGAGGTTAATGTTACTGTGGATAATCCATTTTTTCATCACCACTGATAATTTGTCTAAAAGGATCGATTGCATTACGTTTGAAATGCATATCGCAAGTGTTGATTCTTTGTGTTAAGTGAATTTCTTTCAATTCATGCGCAACCCAAATATCGAGCTTCTTAATGAATGCATGTCATCTTATGTGATTTTCATTTCAATTGTTATGTGTGATATATTTAAACTTTTTTAAATCAATCGCACACTTATAAGACGATTCGATTCAATTATGGCCTTAATTTTGTAATCATCAACTTCAGAGAAAGTCTGTCAGAACATGTGTTCTGTTAAGCAATCAACACCATAAACGTCACATATCTTTAAAAGAGTTTCAGCCTCTTTCTTGCATTTGTGGAAATAAAAAATTAAAATACGTCGAAAGCGTTAATTTTTGCACCCGAGGTTACAAGAGACCGTAAACTAACAATTGTGAATTACTAAATGGAATTTTGTTTCTACCGCAACATAAACGTGACAGCTGCCAGATCTAAACAGACAAAAAATTAAAAGATTGACAGAAGAATAAAAAAGCGAACATAACGCCAGCTTTACTTTCTTGCCAGTCTAATATTTTTATAAAGTAAAATTGTACAGAACATCTGAGCTATTCTTACCATAGAGCCTTCATCAATAGTGTCAAGACTAAGAACCGTGACGTGAAATCGAACAACAGTAGCGTCACCTGAAAATACACAAAAATTATTAATAGCACGCCAACATTAATGAAAAAAACAATTAGTAATATAAATTCATCGAATTTACAATAAAAGAAAGCTTTAAATACTTCACTTAAGAAGAAGCTTTATGAATTCCAATTAAAAGATTAAGTTTATCATTATTATAACTTAGCAGCATTTGTGCTGATACGAGCCTTAAAGTCCGTCTACAAAATTTATTGTATAATAAAGAGTTATGTATGATTGTCGAAGTCGTTAAATGTTTGTCATTGACGTTTATTACGCAAAATGTGCTTAATACTGCTGGTTCTTAAATTATTGCCTACAAGATTTATTAAGCAGAAAAGAGGGGTAATACGAATTTACTGTGAACAGGATATTTAAGTAGTTTTGTTTAAACATATGAAAATATACATACTGAGAAGCACTTTTAATCATTCGTTTACTAGTAACTTTAAGTAATAGCAATCAGAAAAAATTACAAACCATTTTTCTGATTATTATACGTTGACTTTATAAATTACCCATGTAAACGTCTTATACGTAATCTGTTCATAATTCTTTACATTCAATTAAATTCTCTTAATTACTAAAATATGAAAATCGTTGGCAGCGATTGTTTTCAATACGTAATGGCAGTTGCGAATGATGCGGGATGTTTTTCTAATGAATTCTTCTGCAGAGATTCCTTGCGGTGCGAGTATGTTTTTTTATTTCAATTACGTTTCCCTATATGATTTCAAATAGAATTAAATATGTACACATTGCCTCCATAGAGTTTGAGGAATAAATCAATTAGTTCCAGCAAAATATTCTTATGATAAGAAGTGGCAGTAATTATCAAAACATCACAACTTGCTGTCTGAAAAGTAAAACACTGTGAACAGGAAATAATTGAAATTTCTTTGTCATTTGAAACCTTTTATTTTCTCTTTGTTCATGTCTTCACTAAATGGAATTTTTTTTGAATCACAAACTATACTTGCTATTAGATATTTGTAAATTCAGCGGAACTAACAATCAAGCATTCTCATCACAATGCAACTAATATGAAATATGCATCATGCAAAGAAAACCATAAGTTAATGATTGACATCTCCTCAATTGCTAGACAGTCACTTGCAGATTATATTCTGTTAATGTACACTAAAACAACTCCTTAGATAACAAAACTTTTAGAATATTTCAGAAATTCAGAAAATACTTGACTGCTCTGAAAGCATCTAGATGCTTCAATTAGCATGCTGGGAGATTTGTAATCCTATAGAGAAGTAAACAGAGTGACAGATAAATAGTGAAACAGTGTATCGATTTTTTCAGAATTCGAATGAGATTTTTTGCATTTTATATTTTTGATGAAATAGCATCAATTCGATAACTCTCTTTCATTACATCAGCAACAATGACACGCAGCCATTGTTGCTGATATATGTATTACCATTGACATTACTATTGATATCAGCACTGTTGCCACTCTGAAAAATGAGGGCGATAATTCTGTGCTGTTCTTAAATTTAATGTTTCTCTTAGACACTGGACGTTCGTTGACAGAAGGCAACTGGAAGTTCGTTAATTTATTTATTAGGATAATTAATCTTTGTATTATGGGATATTGCTTATTTCAGGGAAAATGTTTTATACGTAATACATTTCTATTAGCCCAAAAGACGTTACCCCAGAAGGGTTATTAATTTCATTTTAGCACTTTGCGTTGGTTCACTATAAATGTCGGTTCACTTTTCAAATTGTTGCTACCAAATATTAGAGTACTGTATTATATTTGAAAAAATTAAATAATGAGGAATCTGCATAAATGTATATATGTTTCTCGCATTATGATAAAACAACGACTCCTAGAGCCATCAAAGTTTGGATAACGTACGTTTCCACCCGAATATGGACATGTGGAAGACTAAATTTGGAATTTGGAATTTGTTTTATTATCTACTTCATATTTCGTAAAACTTTAACGAATTTTTGATTGATAAACTCAACGATTTCAAAGTTAGCAATTGGTAACACTGTACGGAAAAAAATATTTATATCTCCAGCGCGCGCGACTGCGTATCGGAAATTCTAAAGATATGATCATTTAAAAATTATTTTGCGATGTTGCTGTTGAACTGAATTTTGTGGTTTAAGTGCGAAGAACGTGATATTTAATAAATACAGGTAACCCACAAATTGTTAAAAAAAGTCCCTTTAGGTGTAATGTAAAATCTGAAAGCTTTCAGATTTTTTTTTCTTTTTGAAATTTGTGATTTTTCTTTCTTCCTTTTTTTCTTTTGATGAATTTGTTCTGCAGAGTAAAATTCTATACAGTTTTTAAACTTAATGTTTGGCGTTCCTTTTAGGCATGTTTCCGGTACATTTAAAAGCCAGACGAGGCTGTTAGCGTAGCGGCTATTTGTAAATATATTGTTAACTAATTTCAGAACTTAACTGAGGTACATTATTCGAAATCGATCCTCCTACATTAATGCAAGCAACGACACATCTTTTAACAAATGCCAGGATTAGGCCTATTTTTTGCTGTAGCTCTGACAAGAGCAGACGACACTTCTCACGATCTTTTAACTATCAGAATAATATTTTGGATTATTTAAGTTTTAGGAAGAAAAGGTATTTTTCAAAGAAACAAATACAAAGGAAAAATAAAGATTTCTTTCGAGTTGGGTGATAGAGCTTAAAATATATTAGTAAAATCAATAACAGAATATTTTTCAACCAACAGATAGTATATTTGGGAGGAAAAGCGTCAACTAAATGTTCTGCATTAAATTACTTTAACATTATGAACAAAATTCTTTTATTATTACTAAAATATTTTATAAATTAAAATAAATCTGAGTTCTTATTTAGTCAATGGATGGAGTTAATGTTTTCTTTATGGACATTTGTAATTGCATATCCGAAGAGAAGATTTTAGAAGAATTTTACAAAATAATTGTTCATGTTATGCTCGTCCCAAGTATCATTCACCACTTCTTTTTTTACACTAAACTATCGCATAAGCCCTCACCTTCTCGCATATACTAACCGGAATTTAAATCTAAGTTAAGAAATTTATTTGAAATTAAACAGATTGTTTCAAAAGTATGGCTTAGTTGATAGTTTCAAAAGTGTCATTTAGTCCTTTTAAACGCCTCTTTATAAAAGTATATCTCTAAGTAAAGTAATTAATTACATGAGGTAGAGTTGTAGAGCGTGATAATTTTGATCATGAGAGAAATTTTATTACACATATAAGAAAAAAATCTGCGAGCCCCTTAATGGAAGAAATTGTCTAAGGTAAACGTTTTCACAGCTGAATTAGTCAAATAAAGAAAGTTATCTTCATGCTAATAGTTGCGCTAGGCAATATTAATTAAAAGTTTTAGGGACCATATAAAATAATTCTGAGTTAAGAAGCACATCTTATAAAAATTGCGGTGCATTAGAATATAAAACAGTGAAAATGGAAATGTTCTAAAAATGCTTATTGTATGTTTAAAGCTAAAACTAAAATAATGGGCTATGATTAACAGAACAATTTTATTTTTTCTATGTATACGGCAAAGATTCTAGAGACATGCTCTGGCATATTATTCTTTCTACCTCTAATGGCTAAATGAACAGTTTTTATATTCTGAACTAGGTGGTTCCTGGAAGCAGTTTGTCAACTGAAACACTTTTCTCCGTAGGAATTAATGTAAAATGTATTAAATCCGTTCCTGGACGCCAGGTGACCGCTAATTTGAATTTTGGAAAAGCACTTTGTGCACAAGCTCCTTACCAAAGAAACCGATAAACGTTATCTTCTCTACATATAATAAAACAAAGAGTCTGTGTGCGTGTGTGTGTCTTTCGTTCGTTTTGCGAGTAAGCTAATAGACCCAGGGCCACGAAATTTGGTACATAGGTGTATCTACACAAGAGCCAGTGCACCTCGAAGCGATTTTTTCGAATTCGAATTCGAATTTTTTTTATTTTATGTTTTGTGACCAAATCGCGTCATTTTGAGACATTAATGGGGTACAGGAAAGCGAGATTTCACTCTATACATTTCATTTTTACATCGTCGTGAAGCGTAGACACTTAGCTATTTTACGAACTTAAAATAAATTTCGTATTTCAATAAATCGATTAAATACGAATTTATTTAGGAAGGTGAGCTTAACACCTTTTCGGCGGAATTTTTTTAAAAAAAACTTATTTTAAAAAATGTGCTGTTTATTTTCCTTTGATTTTTGGACACGTTGAACTTTAATCCTTTCGACTCCTTTTAAAAAGGAATTTTGGAAAAATAATAATATTTTGTATTTTTTAAAAATTTTTTAAATGAAGCTTCCGAATACACTTCTCACATCTCAGATATTTTAAAATGTAGTTTTGGCAACAATTTTCCTTTCTTATTGTTGTTGATAGATTTTTGATGAAATTGCATCATTTTGAATAGTTTCATTCTTTTAAAAATTTCGGTTTGGCAACAATTTTTCATCGTATTTCTTATGTTACTGTTTTTAAGAGACTGAAAAGTTTAAGAAATTAAAAAGTTGTTTCTTTTTGCAACGGTAAATTGTTTAATTACTTTATTAGGATAATTAACATTTGTATCAAGGGATATTGCTTATTTCATTGTAATATTATGTTTTAATTATATATAATTTTAATTATAAAAAAGTTTTGCATGATATTTTTTAATCTGTTTAAGTTCTTAATCTGTTTATACCATTTGAGTTCTTAAGATTTTGCAAAGGGAAGTTGGTTAATTTATTTATTAGGATAAGTAATATTTGTATTAAGGGATACTGCATATTTCATTGTCATTTTTTATATGTATAATACATTTTTATTGATTTCTTTTTTGATAAAGTTGTTCTGCAGAGTAAAATTCTGCGCGAAATGTTTTGTTTTTTGAGTTTCTTTCCTGTAATTTTTTACTTATTTCACTGTTTGTAAGATATTGAAAAGTTTTGCATGATTTTTTTGCATGAGCCAGTGCACCTCGAAGCGAGTTCGAAATTCGAATTAGATTTTTTTATTATTATTATTTTATGTTTTCTGACGAAATCGCGTCATTTTAAGACATAATGGGCTATAGCAAAGCGAGATTTCACTCTATTGAACAGTTTAAGAAATTGAAAGATTGTTTTCTTTTGCAAAGGTAAATTGTTTAATTAATTTATATACCTGTATTTAAAAGGACAAGCCTTTCTGTGTGTGTAGGTGCCTTTCGTTCGTACTGCGCATAAGCTAATAGATCCAGACCTATGAAATCTGGTACACAGGATGCATCTAGACAAGAGCCAGTGCACATCGATTTTTCAAAATTCGAATGAGGTTTTTCTTTTTTTTTATGAAATAGTATCAAATTGATGATTTTCTCTCATTACATGAACAACAATGGCACGCAGCCATTGTTGCTGATATCAGCACTATTGCCAACTGGAAAAATGAGGGCGATAATTCTGTGCAGTTTTTAAATTTAATGTTTCTCTTGGATACTGAACGTTTGTCTAGAGAAGGCAGCGGGAAGTTGGTTAATTTATTTATTAGGATAATTAATATTTGTATTAAGGGATATTGCTTATTTCATTGTATGCCTTCTATATGTAATGCATTTTTAATTGAATTTTTTTCTGTTGTTGTTTGTTTCTTTTTCGATAAAATTGTTCTGCAGAGTAAAATTCTGTGCAGTTTTCAAATTTAATGTTTGGTGTTCTCTTTAAAGGCATTTTTCCGGTACACTTAAAAGCCAGATGAAGGCTGGCCGCGCAACGGCTAGTTAGATATAAAAAAAGATAAACATAATCATGAATCGATGAAATGAACAAAAATTAATTTGATTTTACTATAATCGTGTAAAGAAGAGCAGACGAAGAAAGGGTAAACACAAAAAGTGATGAGGCAGGTGTTATTGTTTAGATGCGAAAATTCCTTCCACAAAAGCATCAGATAATTCTCTTTAGGGAACATGTTCTTCCACCTTTTCTTTGTCTCTAACCACCACACGACTTTGGCTGAGACTCGCTGGACCTGTGTTTCAGGCAAAATTTGTGCAATGTGATTTTTTATTTCTTACATTTTAAAACGTTTCGAAACTGACACATGATATTACCATTAAAAATGCTTGTGATGTAGCTTACTACTGCTTTCTAACAGGGTTCCTTTTCCGCGAAAAATTTGTATCGTATTTGATTTTGCACAAATTGCGCAGATCAGAGAACGTTTTTCGGAAATTTCTCTGATGACGCTTTCTGTGATTGGAGAGAAGTCGTTTTTGATTCTTCCTCATCTTCTGAACACATTTCTTCCAAAATAGCCTTTTGCTTCTCCTTCTAAAGCTTTTGCGATGCCTTCTTGTTGAGCTCATTTTCATCGTCTTCGAGTAACTTCTCCAGCCCTTCATTGTTAACTTCCTAGCCCATAATTCTGCCTGAAATACAACATCCTAGCCAGGACCGCGCCGCTAATAGCTGCAGGGCGCCGAGTCAAAAAGGCACCGGGCAATCTTTAAGAGAAGCAGTCCGCCTCGCTGCCTGTTTGAACAGGAAACTTCTTTTCCTATTTGAATGCTCTTCCGGGGGTAGACTCAGGCAAAACCTGGGAAGCTACTATTTACAATCTGTACTTAGGCAGTCTCTAGCACGAATGTGTAAAATCAGTGTTCACAGCACTGAAATCATCTCTGGCGATGGCTGTTTCAGGCTCGGCAGGAATCATGCAAGATCAGCTCAACTTATGTCAAAAACTGCAAAGACCATTAACTGATAAAAATCAAAGCGACATAAATAGTATAGATCTTATCAATGAACTGCAGTTTTGCAAACTTTTGGAGGAATTGTAGCATCGCCGGTTCAAACACTAAGCTATACCGTTCTCAAAAATATAGCGGTGTGTAGAAAATAATTTTGGGTATATCCCTAGATATCAGCCCTAGAGCATTTTTTGTTCCCTGTTGTAATCACAGTTTGAACCTTGTCGTAAACTA
The DNA here is from genome assembly GCA_000611955.2 of Stegodyphus mimosarum. Taxonomy (NCBI): domain Eukaryota; kingdom Metazoa; phylum Arthropoda; class Arachnida; order Araneae; family Eresidae; genus Stegodyphus; species Stegodyphus mimosarum. The sequence continues at coordinate 95,738 of KK118685.1, read as the reverse complement.
CGCTGCGAACAACACTTTATTCAGTGCAAACTTATTAGATATGTAAATTAATTCGTTTTTAATTTTAAGATAACGAATAGTGTTCAGTAATATATTTGGTATCCAATGCGTTTAGTAAATTATTTCGCGTCACTCGCAGTGTTACTTTTGTATAACGTATTGTTGTTGTTGACTAATGCTCTCTTGTCTGACTTATAGTCAGCCCAAATCTACGAAATTCCTGGCGGCAAGGATCGCAAGATTCGCCTGTCATTGGCAACATCCTTGAGTATCTTACAGTGCGACATCCTTGAGCAGTGCGATTGAGCTCAGTTTCGCCCCAAATTTTGATGGAGAGCACCCGAGGGGACAGGTACGAGCGTCTCGCACACCTCTTCCGCTTCGACCAACCTCTAGAGAGGACTTCCTGCTCGCTGTATATTAGTGTGCCCCCCATGCCGCACGGACACTAAACATTTACGAACATCCATGCCTTCTCCGGGATTCGAAACCGGACCCTTCGGCATGGCTGTCAGCAGCGCTAACCACTATACCGGTTGGGCTGCTTTTTATAACATAAATATATATATAATTCTTCCATAAATATGTTTGAGTGTGGATTTTAAACAAAGCACAGAATGTTTGCATATGTAGACAAATTGAAAAATAAATGTAATTTTCTTGATTTTTCATATTGTTATATTAATAATGCTTCATTTTAAGTGTTAAACATAAGCAATTTCAAGTTGATATCGTCACTGCATAAAGGCACTCGCTTGTTATTTGTAGGACGGCTCCGATGAGGCTTGGCGCGGGCCTGATCCTAGCTAACAAGAAAACAAGCAAAAGAAAAATCTGACGTGGACACCACATGACTTTTTTGTGCGACCTATCAAATTGGACTTCATTTAAACTTATTTCCTCGAATTTCATTAGAGAAATATTTCTCATTCAATCAATTCAGTTCGTACTTTGTGGCAAGGCAAAAATGTATAAAATCTAAAAACATCTTCATTACAAATTGTAAAATAAAATAAAAAAACCTTAAACAATAAATACAATTAAAAACAGTTAAAAATTTCTACAATGAAAATTAGAACTTGTACTCAAAAACAAGCAATTTGTGCAGGAAGACAAATTTTTCGTTGCACAAAATTGTGCGGCAAACTAACTTTTGGTCAAACTTTGTAAAAGGAAGAAGTCTGCTGCACCAACTGACTTAATTCATTATTTTAATAAGAGTTTCAAATGCAAACATGGCTTCATTAGGCCTAGTGCCACTTATAAATTGTCTTTAATTTTAAAATTATTGCACGCAGATTAATATAACATATATATGTAAGATATAACAAAATATGATAGCTACTTTAAAAATAATTCGCGACCTCAAAATTAACATTTAAATTTGGTGCGCTCTCCCTAAATTCATCTGTTATTCCAAATCCGGTATCTTTATATTGTTATGTAACGCTGCTTGAAAAGGTGAACTAAAGCTAAAATTAACCAATGACCGCTTTTGACTCACATTTGCCCCTACGCAGTTTAAATTCTGCTTCGCAAGGAACTACGTTCCTTCTTTCCTGACATCTGTCATGTAAACAACTCTGCGCCGCTTTCGCTTCCCTGTCCGAAATGACGTCGTAGCTTTTATCTGTGTATATAAAAATATTTGAAATATGTAAGATATAACCAAAATATGGTAGCTGCATTAAAAATAATTGGTGACCTCAAAATTAACATTCTAAAGTTAGTGCCTTTTCCCTAAATTCATCTGTTCTCCCAAATTCGAGATCTTTCTATCGTTATGTATCTGCTGCGAATCAAAACTTTTACGGGTTTGGTTTTTACATTTATTTACTCTCTGCCTGGCCTTCCTGACTGGTGCAGGACAAACTTAAAAATACAATACTAAAATTCTCGTAAGATATACTGAATTCATTAAATCGAATATTAGAGTGTGGTGTTTGAAACTAATTACTTTAAGTTAGATTAAATTGCCTAAAATCCTCAACACAGCAAAGTAAGATTTATCATCTCAACTCTTCAGTTCAATAAAAAATGAAAATATCCTCCCTGGTGTTTTGTTAAAATCTAAAGATTAATAATCATATAAAATGCATTACCGACAAAAAATCATCAACATGCTATCTCTCACTAAAACTAACTATTCGGCTCTCCTTTCTGAAACATATAAATTTCAATTCAACTTTAGAGATAGCCAAAAACACTTTTCATTTAAGCATAGCACAGAACAAATCAAAACACCAGGGAAAGATAAGTCTCACACTAAGAAACCAAAACACCAGGAAAAAATAAGTTTCACACTAAGAAATCAAAACACCAGTTCAATTAAATTAATAAATCTGATCGTATAGTTTTAAACATCATTAATTTCTCCTATGCTCGCAATAAACTATTCAGGTTGGAATGGAAGTTTAACTGTGTTTTCCGAAAGAATCACATGGGTGACCTACAGTAGACCACAAGATAAAAACAACAACAAAAAATACAATAGTAAATCAATAACATACATTTATTTAATATTAGAAAAATTTTAATTACGGATAGCTGATCAGACTACCTCTACAAAAACATTTTCCAAAACATTACCAGTAAAGTTCTCATACGACAATCTGTACAACTATCAATATTGTACCCAAAATTACTAGTCATGCACTTCACAATAATTGCGTAATTACGACTGAGCAATAATCAAGAAGTTACAAACAATTTTACAATCATTAAATATTTATAAATCTTACCAAAATCTTAACACTTTACCATTACGAATTTTTTTAAATAGCACTCCAGAAATTTAAGACCGCAAGTAAAGCTAATTTAGAAGAACTTATTATTCTTTCACCTGTGACACCTTAGTACATTTATCTTCGGACATATAGATATAATTAAATTTCTTGATAGAATTTCACGTTTATTCTCCGTTAGTTAAAATGATAACTCATGACAATTAAGCATTTAAAAAACATCACTCCCTCAAATTTGTTAAATTATTAGTAATACACATAACGAGAGAAAAAAAGTAATCACTCGTGTTGTAAGGTTTTAGTTAAACTAACCAAGTTTATTTTAATTTAAATCTTTTCTATCTCCTCTCTGCTTCAACTTCCTGTCAGAAGAAGCGCGCGTTTTTAGCTTATGCTAATTTTTTGAAGTTCAGCCAAGCACTATTTAAGCCAGAGGTAGAAACCTCTCGGTGTGTGAGAGCTCAGACTCAGATCACTGTCACGCCGCTCAACGTTCGTCTGACCAGTTAGCAGTTTAAATTTATAAGCCATAGTGCTTACTACGTGATTGCTTTGTAAAATAAATTAAAGTGCGGTAGTATTTAGTATACCTTGCTACGCACCCTTTTCGGTAGAGGCCAACTTCCGCGAATTGCTCTGCGAAGCAAAGTTTAATTTAATTTCTATTTTAGGTTTAGTATTTAAATTTATTTGATTGTTAAGTTCGACCCAAGTGGGGTCTTTTACTTTCTGTATCCTTCCCGAGTTGGGGAGTTTGTTATTAATAGTGATTTAATAAAAGAGGATTTTAAATCCCTTTCATTTGCAGTTATTCTCCAGCCCAGCAGTTACATCAGAACATAGCGTACCTTCCGCTCCCTGTTCCAGTTCAGGACTTAGAACTTGAGGATAAGAACCCTTTACAGAATTTACAATGCTTCCAAAAAGAATGCACAGAACACTAAGTCCTGACAGTGTAAAGGCCGAATACCGACAAACTGTAGAACCGAGGAACTGTCTGACCACTTCTTGAAATCGTAGAAAACCATATGTCTGTTCTATAGCACCAAAAGTGGAAAACGTTCGACTGTGAAATAGCTCCTTCCAACGGTAGAATACTTTTCATAATCCTGCACTGTACTTATTCAAGGAGCACCCTTCCCTTTTCTTTCCAGTTCCAAAATGAGGGTAACTGCAGGAAAAAATGCAAACTGGGTGATCGACCCATCTTCTATGTTCTCCATAGTAATCGGGAGCTTCAGTGCGAGCTTTAAAACACCTTTTTTTTCGAAAGGAAGAACCATTCTTTCGATGTTCACCGATGACGATAATGGCAAGACAAATACAACGGAAGCAGTCTTACATTTTCTTTCGAGCACAACGTGTGAGGATTTGGACGTAGCCGCAATATTTCAGTCAATTTCATCGAAGATGCAACGATAGGGGCCCGCAAAGCTCTTGGACAAGTTCTCGCCCCTTCATATCCTACACCCGCAACCGTACAGCGGACAGCGCACAGCGTCGGCTCCGAGAGGAAGTGGGTCGCCGGGCCTCTCCCTCTCCTCAAAAAGTCTCGAAAATCTCAACAAAATCTTTTTCATTTCTGTGTGCAATCAATTTGAAAAACTCGTAACGTTCAAAAGTCGACACCTTCTAAAATTACTATTGGTTCAAAGAAATCCATGAAATTAAAATTCACCAATGCTACACAAAACAGTAACCCTCTCTAACCACTAGAGCTAGAGCAATAAATACCAACCAAAATTCTAAGAAAATCAGTCCTATCTTTTCAGAGTGACAACCCTCTATTTTCTCCCACGAAACTAAGGGATGTTTACAAACAAAATCTGTTAACGAATGCGACACCCTGAATACTTTTACGCCATAATTCTATCAAGAATCGTCGCCGCCAAAGCTGTTCGCCTTTGAACGAGGAAAACACATGTTCGCCCCGGCAAGATAAGGGGACGAAAAGTGCAGCTGGCCGCCGACCCTTGACTCCAAAATTCTCCGTCCGTGAGAATGCAAAACTGCCTATTGCTGTACTAGCCTTCTGCTAACTTAAAAGAAATTTACCCAAATCAAACGAAATAGTTTAAACAACAGTATAACTTAAAAATTAAATCTCAGAAAAGAACATTAAAATTTCACTATTCACTGTAATTTAATAAAATTATTAAGCACTGTAAAATAATACTTGAGAAATCTACACAACATAACGCTGCTTGAAAAGGGCAACTAGAACTAAAATTACCAACCATAGATTAGCTGTACTTGCACATCAAACTTGGTATAAATACCGCTGGCGAGTAATTACGTCATTAATCTTCTGCTCCATTCCTTTCCCTAGCTTCTGCCTTGCCGACAATTCCTTTTTGCTATGCCACCTTTGTTCTTATTCTAAGATGAGATAACCTGTATATAATAAATTATCATATTTTCCATGATTAAAGAGTATATTATCTGCAAGGGATTATTCTGGTGTGCCTGAAAATCTGTAAAAAAAGATCATAATTGGCTGAATTTAGTTTGGTATCAACTCTTCCTCTCGCCGTACCACTCAGTTATCGTGACTGCGCTTCGACAGCATTACATATACACTGAAGTGCCACTGAATTAGGGATACCTACCTAGTAAAGAGTTGGCCCCCCTTTGACCTTGATAACGGCTGCCACACGACGAGGCACACTACGAACAAGTTTCTGGAAACCTTAAACGGGAATGGCTAGTGAGCTAGTAGCCAACTGGGACTTGTAAGATGTACAGTTGTCTTGCTGGAAAACTCGATTACCATGCGGGTAACACAACAGCACAAACAGATGAAGATTATCGCCCAGGAACTCTACGTACCGCATGGCATTGATGGAGGTTGGTACAAGCACCAAAGATCCTAAACAGTGCCACGAAAAAACACGCCAGACCATGATTGAGGCACCATGCCCTTGTACAGTTCCAACCTGACATGCAAGATCCATGGCTTCATGAGCCTAATGCCATATTCTCAGCCTCCCATCGGCGTTAAGTAGTCGGAATCGAGACTTATCACTCCATGCTACTCCTTACTGTCCTCTACACTCCAGTCTCTGTGCTCTCTTGCCCAGGCAAGACGTGCAGCCCGATGGCGAGCATTGAGAAATGGTACTCTCGTAGGTCGACGGCTCCCGAAACCCATACGGTGAAGCGATCGTTGCACAGTCCGTTTACTGACTGTACGATTGGTACGGTCATTCAACTGGGTGTGAGGTAGTGTTTGGCTTCTCCGGCTACACGCAATACGCCTAAGCCGTCTCTCACCACGCACTGTCAAGGCTAATTCTCCTTTGCAGTTTGCCCGATCACCATTTTTTTGTCTACCATCCATGTATTCTTGGTATACTCTTGACACTGTTGACCTTGAAAATCCTAGCTGTCTGACGATTTTGGAAATTAACCGCGCTGTTCTGTTCGTATTTACTCCACGAACGTAGCCCGATTCAGAAAACTAACCTTTCTTGCAGTAAACGACAGGTGCCATTTAAGAAATGGTTTAAACAATATTAATGTAAGTTTAAAAATAGATCTAATAATATAAAGCATCTATAAAAATAATAGAAAAATATTCAAAATTGAATCTTAGGTTTATTTACAATTTGAACAGTAGTAACTTGCATGAGATTTGCAAATGTAATTCTTACAATAGTAACATGACATATTAGTTTTATTGTCATTGCTGCTTGATGGACAGATTTTGTACCTTGCCCGTTTGTCAGAAAATGAAGTATTTTCAGCAGATCCCGATGGTAAGTTTTGCCTTTTTCCCTGTATTTGTTTCACTACTTTTTTTGAGTCCTCACTTTTTTGTAGGTGTGGCCTTGCTTCAAAGTGTGGAAAAATGTGTGACTTTCCCAGTTCTTCCAAACATAGCCTTGGTTATAGTCAATTTGTTTTCATTTCATTCACTATGTATTGAAGACAACAGAACAAATGCATTATACGCATAAGTATCAAGCATGTTATAGAATACTAACATGGGCCAGCGATGTATTAGGAAGTTCTGATTTATTTTTTCTAATGGTGTCAAGCATAGACATTTTCCGTTTTAGAAGAAGTTTTCCAAAGGTGTAAGATGTGAAAACATTATTACATGTAATACTGTGCCCCGAATATCCATAGGTGAGATCACACACTACTTGCATCTCCTGAGTTTTCTCTGGCTTTGACTGTTGTTCTTTTCCAATGTAAATTTGTGGTTTCAGTACGTACGAAGATTTACTATCACATAAAACCCACATTTTGATCTCATATTTACATCGCTTACTTAGTATATACTGCTTGAAAAGACATCGGCCGCGAAATCCTACTAATTGTTCATCTACAGTAATATTTTAATTCGGATTATATAAATTTGGTAGAGTTTCTATTCATGTTTCCCAGATATCTCGCACTGCAGCTAATTTATCCAAATTTCTTCTTTCTTGACGACTGGATTTATTATCAAAACGAATAATTCTCTATATGGTGTAAAATGTCTTGGACATTGTAGCATGAAATAAATTTCGGCCAGTTTTCTTACTCCATAAGCTTTGTTGATTCTCCCTATGATTTATAAACATCAGCTAACAATTATGATACAAGAAATGCTTGGAAAGTTTTACTTCCGATATTTTTCCACTTTTTTCCATAAACCTTTTATCCTTCAATTTTTATGATTTTCCTGTCATTTTTATGATTTTGCTTTCAATTGTATAATTGAATACTACCCCAAATGCTCTTTTTACGTCTGTTATCCTTACCGTTGCTTATTTTCTCACCCCTGGAGTAGTTTTTATAATATTAACAGCTGTTGATTGAGAAGAATGTGGTAGCGGATCCAACGTTTACTTTATTTAACCATTCTTGGACTGAATACTGGCTTTACAGTTCATTTGCTGATTATCGGTATAAGAATCGTTGTCAGAACTTTCATTCTCAGTTTCATCCACTTGTATGATTTTCATACTCGGATACTTCTTCTTCGCTCTCAGAAGCTTCAATTAGTTTAGCTATATTAGCGTGACTCAAATTTATGCGATTCGCTATTTTTGCTGTCACATTCACAGGCACATTTCTTTTACAGTATATCAGAAAGTGAAGTACAGAAAAAAAAGAAACGTTGCATTAAGAGTAAATAGTTTAGCCCCCTGCCAATCGTATCAACTTTTTTACCTTGCACGCATTCTCTTGTCATGTCACCAAACACATATGTCTATGAAACAGTTTTCGAAAACGGATAAATTAGAGAAAACTACTGTCATGAATTTATTTTGAATTATACCAAACAAAAGTGAGCATGTATGAGTAAAATTAAATGATTTTTTGAAGTGGCTCATACTGACCAGAACGATACATTAGGCATAAATTGAAAAATATGCCTTCAAAATACAAATAAACATAAATTGCTCTAGGACTATATATTTATATTATTTACCAACAATAAGTTTCATGACAATATCCCTGTACTATATTTTTGTATGAATATATAAATTTTATTTTGGGTCATATAGACCCGAACAGAACAGCAGGGTTAAATGGCCTATGCATCGTGCACCTATGACTTGACCGCGATAGAAGACGTCTAAATCTGGCAGTTTACCCATACTGGAAATTCCAACAACTAATTCAGAACAACCACACTGCGCACTATGTATGCAGTTACAACAGCGCCCTCACTTGCGCATAAATGATGCGCAGAGCTACACAATTTGCATAGCTCTTGTTATCCCTAATTCAGTGACACTTCAGTGTATATGTATATGCATGGAGATTAATATAGAAGTGGGAAATAGTCGGCGAATAGCCAGTGAGGTGTGACGTCATATCTCGCCAGCACAGCGAAGCTCTCAGAGCAGTGGAAACAACACCCAGATACAGAGTTGGTGGGAAACAGACAGTTTAGAGTCTTTGGTTCCGGGTCTAAGCTGATGATGTTTATCTATAGCTAGCCATGGATGGGGATAGACGCATCCTCTCGAGGCAGGAGCTTATTTGTCTGCAGGACTGTGAAATACTGAAGGTGTGCAAGAACTATACGTCATTACATGAGCGGTACCTGGACTAAGCTTAATTGTGGAATTACAGTTCTTTACGTCAATTTCTTCATGGTCAGTTGCATCATTTATTATCTTTTCATTCTTCTTAGTAAATTTATAAATAAATTAGTTTAGTTCATTCTTATCTCGTGCTCCATGTGCTTTTCGTGTGTGTAATAGCCCTACAAGAATTTGGCGAACAACGTGGCGCTCGAATCAACCCCGAACTCGAAAACAATAGTGCTCGAATCTAACAGAGTGTTCCAAGTAGAACTGTGACTGTTCGACTACAAGTGTTAAGAACTATGGATTAGTTTCAAGGTGTTTGGAATTACCATTTGAAGATGATAATCTATCGGATGAGTAGAACATTTTCTTTTATATTTCTTTTCTTAGCACAATATGAAGTTAGTTGAAATTCCAGAATTGAAGCAGCCTTAAAGAATGGTAAAACTTCTGAAATCAGAACTTTATATAAACTTACTTTCAATACTGAAGGCGACAGAAATAACAGGAAAAGGTTCCGAGAATTTCCTGGCTTTACATTTAAACCAGATTCTGAAGAATTTAACAAGAAAGCAGATACTGTACAAAGTGGCTATACTTTGAATGAGTTAATTAAATTTTATAACGTACTATGCATAAATTCAGAGGCTCGAAAACGAAAATAGTAATCCGAATTGTCTCTTTCTTATGTGATTAATCTGTGTTATGCGAAAACATCTTGCATGAAGAAAATAGTGATAATGAGATTTAAGACGAAACTGTTAATCTGAATAGAATTTCTGAAGTAATGCTTAATGATAATTAAAGACACAATCCGAGTTTTAATGAGTCTCAAGTAAATAACAGTTTGCAACTTCCAATTCAAGATTATTTTAAAGCTCATATTAGTTTTTTGGATATTGAAAGTATTGTTAATCCGTTTTCTAGTAATGCATATGAAAGTGTTGATAAATGGATTGATGAATTTGAAGATGTTATAAATTCTTTAAAACTGAGGGATTTGCATAAATTAGTTTCCACTAAAAGGTCAATAAAAGGTAAAGCGAAACTACTTGTTCAGAGTGAACTTAAAATTAATGACGGATGTAAGTTAAAAAAAGCTTTTGAAATCTGAATTTGGTCGAGCTTTTAATTCAGCTGAATTAAATTAAATGTTGTGTAAACGTAAATTAATGCCTAATGAATCTTTAGGGCAGCATTTTGTGAAAATGAAAAAAATTTTTTGGCGAGGTAATATTGAAGATGCTTCATTAATTAAATATGTTATTGACGGTATACCTGATTCTGTAGTGCGAAAAACTATATTTTATGGTTGCGAAACAATACCCGAATCTAAACAAAGGCTAAACATTTATGACAAAATGAGGGCTGATAATGATAAGTTTAGAAACCGAATAGACATGCAAACTAAAGATAAGTGTAAACCTGCTTCGTCAACTCGAGGTCAGTCTAGCGTAAATAAAGTGAAATGTTTTAACTGCAATGAACGGGTTCATAAATCATCCGAGTACAAAATAAAATTAAGTAGTGGTTCATAGTGGAATAAAAGGTTTCAAATATAAGAAGTTCTGATATAAACCTAGCAGACTGTACGTCCGTTCAAAACGAAATTCGCGAGAAGCAAATATCGTTGGTTCAGAAAGTTACAGATAATAGTAAAATTATGAAGACTGCAGAAATAAATAATCATTTAATTAATAGTCTGGTTGACACTGGGTCTGATGTCACAATATGCAATGTAGAGTTACATAAGGAAACTGGTTCTTCGAAATGAAATCCTAGTGATATAATATTGATGGGTATTTAAGCGAAGAAAGCTACTCCGATTGGCTTTTTTACTTCTCAAATTTCAATCGACGGATTTTCAGTTCATACGAAAATTTATGTTGTTAATTCATCATATAAGCAATTGTGTTAGGTTTGGCTGTCATAAATCACTTAAAACATCTCCTTCACTGAGAATGACCTTCAAATAATCTATCAACAGAATACAAGTAATGTGAATTCGATAACAGCTGAGTCACTTCGGAATGATCACGGTATCTCTCGTTGTGTTATAGGTAATCTAAATATCGCTCTGTCATTGAGCAATGTTTTCGCAATCACCTAACCTGCTGCATCTAACCTGATTGCTCTTCGCAATCACCTAACCTGTCTCTTAGTGTAAACAATGATACTTCTTTTGTCCCTAAAAGCAGAGGTAATTTGGAATCTAATTACCTTGCATATGTAGTGAATGCTATTTCTGTCAACGAGATTGATTCGACTCATATTTCGAAGGTAGAACATGGAGAAAGAAAGCCTGAAAAAAATAAACAATTCGATTTCAAGATGCGAGTAGATTTATGCGATGAAAATCCGGTCTGTCAAATTTTGGTGTTTTATTTAATGACTGCCTTACTTGGACATATCATGTTAATAATGTGCTGAGAGAGAACTTAAAATCATCAAAGGCTTATACCCAGTTATTGGGAAATACTCTTTAATAGACCTGAACAAGAAGAGACTTATTTACCACTTCGTTATCAGACCAGTCGTGACTTACGCTTCGCCGGCATGGACAACTATCTTCTATGAGGAACTTAAGAAGCTTTAAGTGGTGCAAAGCACATATCTTCGCATTATTACAAATGCCCATCTCTATGTCCGTAACAAATGTCTTCACGATGACCTTAAGATCGAACCGTTGGCTAAGTTTCTCAGAAAACTCAATAAGCGCTTTTATCAGGAAGCACAAGAATATAATATAATGAACCACTTTGAACTTTTCAGCTACGAGATTCTTCATGAGGACCGTTACTTTCGCCCTTTTGCGGCTTTCATGCTCAGTAATAACCAAAATTTTCCTACATAAAGCTTGAATATATTTTTGTATCTGCTCCGCACAAAATCTCAGCTGAATCTGTGTATATAGAATGATTTTGACTTCATCCTCTTCACTCATTTAATGCAAAGCAAATGGTTGTAAATATTGTGTATATAGTCTTCCAGTTTATGAAAAAATGTATCCTCTGCACTTTTGGCACAGAGCCAAAGTGTAAATACAAGTACAGAGGAAAGATGCAACAATAGAAATATTTTAGAGTTATATATCATGAAGCTAAATTAATTTACAAAATTAGGTTAAGGATGTTGAAGGATGCATGCTACGGTTTGTAACTCATTAAACATTTAAGGAGGTTGCGTAAAATTTATACGAGAGCAATATATTTTTTATTACGTTCAGTACTTTCTAATTACATTTCGTTTTTTCTCAATGTAATATATTTGCATACAGGAGAAAATACGTTTAGATTGTTAATCTCCCATCTCCTTATCTGAAGCGAACTGACACAGACATAGTACATACCCAAACATGCAAAACCGTGCGTAATATGGCTTCTTCTTTGATGCTATTTTCAAGGTACTATTCACACTTTGCATTTCAAAACTCAATTTAAGCAGCATGTCTGGTAAAAAGAAACCTTTTAACAAATGTAAGGTATCATAAATTGTTTTGGAAAATGTCAATTAAATACTACACCCAAAAGAAACTTATAAAACATAAATGACAACTTAAAACTAATAATATAATAACTAAAATAATAACTTAAAGAACATAAAAAATTGATAAAATTAAAAATCTGAAAGAGTTCAGGTTACCCAAAGAGATTTGTTAAGGATTTCCATGCTCTCGCCGAGCTCTCAGTTTACCAATCTGCTGTTGCACGCATCACTGATAATGTATTTCCTTTTGTCTTTTTAACTTTCTGATGAATCATCATCATCTTCTTGACACCCACGCCACACACAATTCAACAGCAAAATTACGAAAATTTTAAAGCAGAATAGCAGCATGTCTTTGGAATTCGATGCAGTGCCGAACGTTGACATACATTTTGTTAGTTTTTCCAGTCCTTTCTCATTTCCTTGCACTAGAGCCATATGCATTTAAATTCAACAGAAAAATCATAAAATATTCAAAAATTGTACATCTTTAGAATTCCCAACAGACAGTTTCGCAAGGTGAAGATAAAAATTTTTTCTTCCGTACCATGTTGCCACTGCCCGGTTTCAAATCGTTCAGTTTGTTAATCAAATGCTCACTAAAGTCTTAAAAATTATAAAATATAAAATTCGAAATTCAAAATTTCACGTGTTCGGGTGGAGGTCTACGTTTTTCAGAATTTGATACGTTTTTCAAAATTTACGAAAATATCCCGCTAGTCCTAAAAAGCTTTATAGTTGTTTACAGTTTCATGGTTGAGGAAAACTTTGAACAGCAACAGTTCAGAAAAGTGACGGTCGAATAGTTTTGTTTTCAATGACATGTCCCCAAAATTCAATTCTTTTAATTTTAAGAATTGGCACTTTCTGAAATTTATTTGTCATCCTTATTCTGAAGCGGTTTTGAAGACTTTTTCTAATTTCTCTAAGCATTCAACTTCATCCTTAGCTGGTACGATTATATCATCCGTATAAATAATTAATACACCTTCATTTAGCAAATCACGAAACACTGAATAAATATATCTTTGAAAAACATATGGACTAATACTTAAACCAAAAGGAGTTTTACAAAATTCATAAATACCATTGTGTGTTACGAACGTGGTGTATTTCGTGCATTTCTCATCAATGTCTACGTTGAAAAAGCCATTTCTTTTAAATCTGGTGTGGTAAAGACCTTTGTTTGTTCCAAACGATCAAGTATTTCTGGAATTAAAGGCAGTGGGAATTTGTCTTTAATAACCTTCTTTCTTAATTTCCGATAATCAATGCAAAGTCTTTGTTATCTTTCTTTTTCTTTTTCCTATCCACAAAACTATAGGTGCTGAATAATTTGCATTGCTAGACTTTATTACACAATCTTTAAACCCTTCTTTAATTTGCTCCTCAACAATTTTTTTGCTCCGCGAACGACATGTATCTTCGATTTTGACAGACGGGTTCCGTTCCGTTTGCCGTTGTCGCCGAGTATAGCTTGCAAAGCTGCAAGCTGTATACCGGCTATCTTCATTTCGTTGCTTCATGTAGCGATGCAGGGACAGAAATGCCTAAGTGAGTCCTAGAGACAAGCTATAATCCATAAAAAAAATTTTTCCTTATAAATTGGAAGACTATATACACAATATTTACAACCATTTGCTTTGCATTAAATGAGTGAAGAGGATGAAGTCAAAATCATTCTATATACACAGATTCAGCTGAGATTTTGTACGGAGCAGATACAAAAATATATTCAAGCTTTATGTAGGAAAATTTTGGTTATCACTGAGCATGAAAGCCGCAAAAGGGCGAAAGTAACGGTCCTCATGAAGAATCTCGTAGCTGAAAAGTTCAAAGTGGTTCATTATATTATATTCTTGTGCTTCCTGATAAAAGCGCTTATTGAGTTTTCTGAGAAACTTAGCCAACGGTTCGATCTTAAGGTCATCGTGAAGACATTTGTTACGGACATAGAGATGGGCATTTGTAATAATGCGAATATATGTGCTTTACACCACATGAAGTTCTTAGGTTTCTCATCGGAGATACACTGGAGTGCAAAAATTAAGGACGAAGTCGAAAAATTAGCATATCAGCTGAACGAAGAGGCAGAGCGGACAGAAAGACCAATCAGGAGATAAAGTAAGGTGATGTACGGTAGCACATGCGCAGATATGCAGGTAGACGTAATGGGGGAGTGTCTGAGTAGTATAAAGCATGTTGTCGGTGTAAGATCAGTATTTCTGGCAAAGAGATTGCACGCCGTATAGCAGTTAAAATCACACCGAGTTGCTGCCTCAGCGAGAAATGGCGAATAATCAATCTGTTAGACGACATCTGGATGCTTTTACCCGAGGTCGAATCATTGGGAAGTTGGAGGAAGGCCGCAGTGTGACAAGTGTGGCTGCAGAGTTCGGAATTGCTCACAGCATCGTTTCACGACTTTGGAGACAATTTCAAACTACAGGAACAGCTATCCGGGGGTTTAGTAGTGGTCGTCCACGAGGAACCACACCCGCAGATGACCGGTATATTGCCTTACAGGCCAGAAGAAACAGGCGGCAGACAGCGGGAGAAATCGCTAGACACACGACACAGGCGACTGGACGACCGATATCGCGTTTTACCGTGGCCAGAAGACTGCACGGTGGTGGTCTGTTTGCACGACGCCCTGTACGGTGTGTACCTCTAACGCCTGCCCATCGGAGAAGGCGTTCTCTGTGGTGCCGGGAACACCGGAATTGGAGAGACAATGAATGGGGACGAGTACTCTTTACAGATGAGAGCAGATTTAGTCTGAGTTGCGATTCTAGACACATACACATCTGGACAGAGCGGGGAACACGCAATAACCCCTTCAACATCATCAAAAGGGACTGTTTTGGAGGTCGCGGAGTTCTCGTTCGAGCAGACATAATGCTTGGTAGCCGGACCGACCTTCATATCTCCCAAGGAGGTTCGTCACCTGGGACTGCTATTGTAACGAGGTTCTTCTTCCTTACATGCGTCTTTTCACAAGGGCTATGGGTCCTCAGTTCCTCTTCATGGACGACAACGCTCCACCTCATCGCACAGTTACTGTCGAAGAGCTGTTGGAGAGTGAAGATATTGAACACATGGATTGGTCGGCAAGGTCTCTGGATCTAAATCCTGTCAAGCATGTACGGAACTTACTAGGGAGACCCGTGGCAGCACGTAACTTATCGGCAGTAACGATTCCGAAACTGCGATTGGTGCTACAAGAGGAACGAGCAGCAGTGTCTCAACAGCTCATTAACAACCACATATCCAGCATGCAAAAATGATGTGAAACCTGCCTAGCATTCAGGGGAGATCATATCCCCTATTAAAGACCGGATGCTTCTTGATGGACACCCATCACAGGGATGTTTCGGCCTTCAGTCGCATTGCGCTCCATGCTACTTTTTCAATAAAGCTTCTTTTTATCCCTCTGATTTCTCTTTTAGTAAGTGTTGCTTACATTACCCATGTCCTTACGTATTGGGGATCTTACGGTATTAAATGTGTTGATTTGGAAAGCTTTTGTACAAAATTATATTGAAAAAACCGTCTCGTCCTTAATTTTTGCACACCAGTGTAGTTGTCCATGCCAGCGAAGCGTAAGTCACGGGAGGTAAATAAGTCTTTTCTTGTTCAGGTCTAGTGAAGAGTACTTCCCAATAACTGAGTATAAGCCTTTGGATGATTTTAAGTGCTCTGTTACGCACGTTATTAACATGATGGCAGTTATTATATAAAACAGGCAGTTATTATATAAAACACCAAGATTTGACAGACCGGATTTTCATCTCATAAATCTACTCGCACCTTGAAATCGGATTGTTTAATTTTTCAGGCTTTCTTTTTCCATGTTCTACATTCGAAATATGAGTCGAATCAATCTCGTTGACAGAAATAGTATTCACTACATGTGTAAGGTAATTAGATTCCAAATTAGTAGCTTCTGGTTCTCTTAAAACACTCTTAAGAAATTTTAGCTGGAAAGAAAACTGTCTAAAATGCTTGTCGAAATTGCTGAACTTTGTGCCCCTAAGGAGTAAAAAGCTAGAATCTGAATGATCGTTAACGACACCAAAATAATAGTTGCGGCAGGTTTATGAGCTAATCGTCTTATTAAATATTCATACATGTCTCCACTTTTCATTTTACTAGAGCTATTTAAAGCTTTCTAAATAAAAAAGAAGTAACTTTTTGACTTGAAGAAATATCCTCTTGGATAGCTTTTAAAGTGCGTTAGATAGATTGTTCATAATACATAGGAGAAAAAAGTATTTTAAGATAGATTTTTATTTATTTTTTCAGCTATACCTTAGCGAACCTATTTAATAATTTCGGAATTAACAATTTTTTCCTCTTTAGAAAATGCTACTTTTTTACTGTTCAGGACGTATTTTCTTAAAATCCACTTACCATATTTATCAAAAAAAATATTAGATGCCGCAAATGAGCATATTCCATGCATTTCCTTATTCGTCTTCTAATAAAAAATAGAAATTCGGAAAATAAAAAAAATTTTTCTACGCGAATTAGTGTAACTTAACTATTAAAGTTCCCGTGACTGTTAGCGTGCTTGAAAAAGAAACAAGCATATTCATATGCGTGTACATATCAATCAGCTGCAGAGTTTGCAGATTTACCTCTTGATAGCATTAATGGCAAATTCTTTGAGCCTTCAGTAATAAAATTTGTTTTGTTGCAGGTTACAAGAAACCTTTTTAACGAAATGCATAGTAGCAAGTTGTTTTTTAACAGCAAGATCTGTTTTAAAGAAACAACTAGAATATAATGCGCATAGAAATGATGGCCTATAACTACGCGCTTTAAATCTTTATGTTTCTAAATTTATGATTTTACTTAACCACTTTTCAAACAAATATATAACATGCGTGATTAACTTTTAAAGTTAGTCGTATTTTAAGTCTTGGCAAACATACCTAAAATATGAAGTTTCGTAATGCGTTATTGCAATACTTAATTTTGCTGGCAATTTTCTTTAGTCTCAAAATGTTTTCGGTACACCATGTGTTCATTCTAGAAGTAAACACAGATTTTGATGACATGAATAGTCATAAATAGCACTTCAATATGCAACTGTGCGTTGAACAAGTTTCTCTTTTAAGCACATTAAAATCTAAATGAAATTTCGCTATGCTTTGAACATTCTAAAGTAAACATTTATTTATATATTGACACACATATATTTGGTCGGTATTTTGTGCCTTCTATTCCTTTTCGCCATCAACAGAACAAGCTACTCAACTAGATTAGGTGATCATCAGTCTGTTAGATACTGTCTACGAAATTTAAAAAAAAAGGAAATAAACTAGAGTTAAGTGAAGTGTCCTCCGGGAATAATGAAAGAAATATTGAAACGTTCTCTAAAATATTGGAAGTAAAACAGGAACGAGGAGGGAAAGTACAAGCTCTAGACCCTACTATTACAATATTGCGCAATAATTTGGGCATACAAATATAGTAAGGACAAAGTATAAATACAAGAACAGAGGAAAAATGCAATCAGTAGAAATATTTTAGATTTATATATCATGAAGCTAAATAAATTGACAAAATTAGATTAACAAGGATGCTCAAGGATGCATGCTGCGATTATATTATATAAAAACTAACGGCAAGTGACATGTTCAAACTTGCAGACACCCAGATTATGCACTATTGCTAATTACAAATATAGAGAAAGAATATTGAAGCTAATAAGCTAAGCAAAGAATATAACACATAAACTGAATTATGAATTAAACGATAGTATCCAATGGCTTAATACAGCTGAAGGGAATACACTGTGCTTTACTAGTTGCAAAACATTACAGTGTGGTTAGCGGTATTGTCTATACAGTTTTGTCCCGTTGTTTTCAAAATGTATATCGCGGCGCTCTGGGTAGCTACTCTCTCTTCACAGGAATTGAAATGTTGTAAAAGCTGCATAATGAATTGAACTAAGATATTTGACCTGAGTAAAAAAAACCAAACTGAGAAGCTCTAAATATCTAGATTTTTTGTGCACTTTGTTTTCACTTGACACTTTAAAGGTAAAGTGGCCGGCGCAGAATATTCTTGCTAACACAAGCCGAGACCCTTGCGTCTTCTAGATCACACTATACCTAACGACAGTCTAACTTGAGAGAATTCACAAGGCCAAATGTCATTTTCACGGCTCATTCCGTGAAAAGAAACGTGAACTTTTATTCCCATTGATGCTAAAGTTAGCTCAAACTTTTCTTTTGGTTCTGGAATAGAAAATACACTATTTTCCTTCAGGTTGGAAACTATACGATTTATGCTGCTATAGAAACGCTACTCAAATCAACAACAAAAGTAAGAATTTCGTCGTTGAACTGTTTTTAGGGAAATGCTCCGTAGTTTGATAGAAACATTCATAACGATTCTTAGCGGACCTGCGAAGTAGTTTTCCAGCCTTATGAAGTTTGGAAATTATACACATACGTCAAAATTGAAGCAGACCCCACAAAAAATGGCTTTGTCATCCTTCCGGTAAGTGAATGAATGAATTACTTTTGCTCTTAGAGTGGAGTCGAATCGGGGTTGCTCAAATTTGCAGTTTCGCCAGTAATGGGGAAAAAAGGGGGTTGTTTTCTTATTGCTCATCAAATTAGGCGTAATGTTTACACTATGCATCTCGAAGTGGTAGATCTATATTCTCTAGACACAATTTCTATTACATCCATTGTTTTCAGTTTCGGTTGACTAGTAGTATAGATATGTCGAGATGCGTAGAGTCTTTGAGACACATTTGAACTGTTCTGGAAGATCTTGCGAAAAGCATATAAGCGAGCGTTGCCAACTCGATTCAGTTAGTCACTTTATAATCTAAGTCTAGGGAAATTAAACTCCGTGCTTCATATAAATAAAAGTGATATTAATTAGTTCATGCAGTGTCATTATTGTTATAATACTTCTTGTTTGTTGTCTCTAATAAATAATTTTGCGAATTTTTGCTGTTGCATCTTTAACGATGGAGCAATTTTTGTACATAATATTGAAAGTATATCTCCAACTAATGGCATGACTGTGAAAAAACAAAAATACCGTAAATATGATGACTGTTTTTAAGAGTTCGGTTTTACATTAATAGAACTAAATGGTGAAGAGAGATCGCAGTGTGTATTGTGTATGGACGTTTTGGCAGTGAAATGTATACTTCCAAGTAAATTGGATCACCACAAAATGGTTAGCAAACCTTGTTGACGGACTTTTGCAAGGAAGATAAAAGAACTGAAATAACAAAGAAATGCATTTAATAAAACTGCATCAGTACCAAACAACGCTTTGCTAGTACCTTACAAGTTGACTTATAGAATCGAGAAATGTAAGAAGCCTCATACCATCGCAGAAGAACTTACTCAACAGGTTGCCGTAGATATGGTGAAAATCGCGGTTCATAAGTCTGCTGAAAAGCTGCTTTTAAAAGGGCCTTGGTCCAATAACACAGTTAGTCGGAGAATACAGCATATGGCAAAGGATATCAACGATCAATTAACTGAAAAAGTTAAAAGTGTGAAATCCGGATTGCAGCTAGATGAGGCTACGGATAACAATAAGAATGTTCACTTGAAATGCTATGTATGGGTAATAATATTAAAAAGATGTTCTGCTTTGCAAAAATGTCATTGCAGGAGCAATGGTCAGGGCTTCTTCAAAATCTTGATACATTGATATCTGAAAGTAATTTGAATTGGTTTAAGTGCATTGGTGTCTGTACTGATAGAGCTGCTCCATGCCTGGCTGCTGTAGAGGATTATAGGCATTTATGCGATGAAAATTACCAAATGCATTGCGAATCAGCTGCATTATTCATATACAAGCGATTACGTCAAAGCATTTAAGTCCTGCAATGAACCAGGTATTAGAATGCGTGGTGAATGTGATATATTTAATAAAATCTTGTCTATTGAAAACAAGGTCTTTAAAAAAAAACTTTATATAGATACGGGAACCGAACACTTGTTTTGTTTATACTAAAGAAAGATGCTTGTTTTGTTTATAGCGATTCATGATGCCTCTCTCGTGGTAATGTATTATCATATACCTTTTAATTGCAGCAAGAAATTCTTATATTCCTTAAAGAAGAAGGATGCAAAGATGCAGAAGATTTTGAATTTGATGCGAAATCCTCATAAAACCTACGTATTTATGAGACATTTCTGAAAGGTTCAATACTTTTAATCTCCCTTTTCAGAGAAAAAACATAAACCTCCTTCAAGTCAACGGAAAAACTATCAGCTTCTATAAAAAAGCTCAAATTACGGACATGAAAATTGAATGATGATGCAGACAAAGATTGTTTTGTTAGTATTGCAGCAAATTTTGACGTCAAATGAACTCGATCTTTCTCAGCATATTAAAACTACGTTTGAAGAATAGCTATCGCAGCTAATTACCATGTTTGAAAAATACTTTCAAAACGATAATTTTCATAAGATTACACGGATTCATGATCCAGTAACACTAATGCTCCGTCTGAATTTAGTTCTGTGCAAGAAGAAAACTTTATCGATTTATTTTTCGCAACAATCTGAAAGCAAAATTTGGCAGCATGGAATTGACAGAATTTTTGATTTTAATAAAAGGTGAATATCTCCTTCTCAGTGATAAAGCTCAGCGGATTTTAATTCCATTTTCGATGTCAAATTTGTGTGAAGCTGGGTTTTGCGGTCGCTGTAATAAAAAGCAAGTATAGAGAAAAAATCAATGTGAAAAACGAAATAAGGGTGACCATGTCCAGTTTATAACTTTGATATAAGAACATACGATATTAATGCTTTATCGTTTTCGAAACCAAACAGTGTAGAAAATATTCCTATTTTCGTCTTCATTTTCCGAAATGTAATCTTCTTCACTTTCAAATATTTCTAATCAGTCTCACTGCCGCTGCATTTCGAATTCAGTCATTCTTTTTGTCATAATGCTCTTAGAAATCTTTTAAAATTTAATTTCAAATACTTTAAAATCGCTTGCGGGTAGAAATATTTACTATTACTATTACACTCTAGAAATAAATTTTTAAAATAAATATTCGGTCAAATAAACACTTACGTGGACAGGCGTGTAGGGTGTGTCACACCCCAGATGCAATAAATTACAGACAAATCTTTTTCTGAAACACACAGGCAACGGAAAAGCGTTTCTGAAAGTCACTCACTACTAGAAACTCAGCTGCTGAACATTGTACAGAATTTCAGTTTCACAAGTTAGGAATATTCCACTTTTTTGTAGACTTGGGGTATAATACACCCCACAAGCTTTCTCGCGGGTTAACCAACGTAAAAGTGAATTAAAGATCGAGACTGTTAAATGTAGAAGACGATACAAGAGTATCATTGTCATTTTTACGACCAAATATAAATGAAATTATTAAAAAACATCAAGCTAAAATTTCTCATTGAAAGTATTATTATTCTTAACTTGTAATTAATCCCTTAATAAACGTACTGCTATTTTTGTAATACATATAGGGTGGTTAAATTGATCCTATTCAGATCTGCGTAGAACCTGTTCTATTCATTGAAATTTGATGAAATTTCGTATATATGTTATGTGGACAATGAGGGAACGATTTCTGCAATAAAATACCATTCCTTGACATGGGCCTTTTTAGCAATCCCTTTAAACGACGATATTCAGGCAATGCAACTAAGCTATTTTTGCCGTTCTGATGAAAGAGTTTTACCAGTAGAACTCGATCTTTCTTCTATAAGGGCATAATTAACGATGACAAAGGCACACAGAATGATTTTCTGGCTCTGATTGCAAGTGTCTTTATAGGTTTGACCAATTTGCATAAGGAAGTTTTAAAAATTGCCATCTGGTGGTCAAAATCTGAACTATTTTTTTATTGCAGAAATCGTTTTCGCATAGTCCATATAACGTGTACAACAAGTTTCATCAAAATCCGATAGGCAGAACCGATTCTACAGGGGTCTGAATAGGGTCACTTTAATTATAACTACCCTGTATTATTTTATTTTACATTCAAAATTATTATCATAAACTATTTTACATAGGTAAGTAAACAACTTTTAAACTTATCTTTTTCTTTGTGTGCCGCCAAATTTTGAAATCCTTAAAAGTGTGCCGCGACAGAAAGAGGTTTAGAATCACTGATCTAAAGAAATTAAACTCAGCACTTCATATAAATAAACAGTGACAGTTTCGTTAATTTATTCTACACCATGATAATGGTATGTATATGTATATGATAAGAAAGCCAAACCTCTTAGTGACTTGCTTAAAAAAGGTATTGGTTTTAAGTTCGAATCTGAACAACGAGAAGCTTTTTGTAAATTAAAAGAGATTATATCTCAAGCACCTGTTATACACATATTTAGACAACAACATCCATTAGAACTTCATACCATGCTAATAGCCAAGGCTTTGGTGCTGTACTACTCCAATTGTCTGACGGTAGCAGTTATCACCCAGTCCAATACATGAGTAAGAAAACTGCACCACATCAAAAGAAACTCTGTAGTAACGAATTATAAGTCGTTGAGATTATAGAAGCTCTTAAAATGTTTAGAAACTATTTTTAGTGGCCAAATGCAAAATTGCAGCCGATTGTAGTGCTTTCCAGAAAACTTTGGATAAGAACGATTTAACCACCAAGATTACAAGATGGGCAATGTTCATTGAAGAATTCGATTACAAAATTGTACATCATTCTGAAAACCAAATGAAGCATGCTGAAGCTTTGCGTAGGAATGCTTTAACATTATACATAACCGATGTAACCGCGAAGATTCGTTTAGCACAATAACAGAATGAAGATGAGCATGGGAAACTGATTAAGAATTCATTCGAAAAAGGAGAAGAGGATGAATTCTTTCTGAGAAAATGGTATTTCGTACAGATTGGAAAATGGAAAAGGTCTCCTAGTAGTACCAGAAGCATTACAAAACAAAATCATACAGAAGATACATAAAAGAGGTCTTTTTGCAGCAGAGAAAACTGCAATTGTTCTAGAGCAAGGATTCTAAATTCCTAGACTGAAAGGTAAATTTGAAAACGTAATTTCGAACTGCATAGTGTATATACTATACAAGAAGAAGCAAGGAAAAGCAGAAGGATGCATTCATCCCCTACCGAAGGAAAGCTTTCTCTTAAGTGCGTACCATGTCGACTTTAGAGGACCATTTCCATCAGCGAACAAAAGATACCAGCGCATGTTAACCATGGCCGACGCTTTTACGAAATTTACTTGGTTTATCAAAACCACCAACTGCGCAAGAAATCACTGCAAATTGTAAGGCAACAGCAGAAGGTATTTGGAAATCCCACCAGAATCATTTCTGAATGAGGTAGTGCCTTTACATCGAAAGAATTTGCAACTTACTGCACCGAAGAAGGAATAGATCATGTCAAACATATTACATTCCAAGAGGTATTCCAAGAGGGAATGGACAGACTGAGCAAATCCATAGGATTTTGATGTCTGTCTTGTGAAAGTTATCACATGAAAATAGTACAAAATGGTTTAAGTATGCTCCAGATGTCCAAAGAATAATCAATATTGCAACCACGAGAAGTACAAAGTACTCACCGTTTGAACTGCTCATAGGTACAAAAATGAAGAACAAAAAAGGTCTGAGGATTAGCAAGACATTGAATGAAGAATATCTAAGTCAATTAATGCAAGAACGGGATGAAATGAGTGAAGATGCAAAAAGCAATATTTTGAAGCTACAACAAGAGAATCGGAAACAAATTAACAAGACACGAAAGAAACTCAGACTGTATAAAATTGGAGATTTGGCAGCCATTCAACGAACTCATACTGAGTTCGTTGAATGGCTACTGGTTTGAAGTTACGACCTAAATTTCATGGACCTTCCAAGCAACAGACACCAAGGGCGATATCTCCCAGAATAGCAGAGATGTCGGAAATCGTCGGAAAGTAGCCAGTGAAGTGTGACGCCATCTGCCGACAGCGCAGCGCAGCTCACAGAGCAGTGGAGATAACACCCACATGCAGACGATTTCCAGACTTGGTGGGAAAAAGACAGTTTCCTTCGAGGCTTTCTTTGGTTTCGGTACCAAGCGGATGGTTTTTCTGTATAGCTAGCCAGGGATGAGGATAGACACATCCTCTGGAGGCATGAGCTTATGTGCCTGTAGGACTGTGATATACTGATGGTGTGCAAGAACTACTAATCATTACATGGACTGTATCTAGAGTGAGCTTAGTTGTGGGGTTACTTTTTTATGTCACTTTCATGATAGTTACTTTCATCATTTACCATTTTTTCATTCATCTTAGTAAATTCATAAACAAATTAGTTTCGTCTGTGCTTTTCATGTGTGTATAACCCTACACATATATATATATTTATATTTATATATATCTCATATATTATA
>KK118685.1:42238-57182 GCA_000611955.2 Stegodyphus mimosarum | reverse complement strand
ATATATATATATTTCCACTCTGTTACCTGGCTCGTGAGCCAGGTAACAGAATTGGATTTTGTATTCTTATATGTTGGTAAAGTGTATATTTTTTGCTTTAAAAGTGCTTGAATTATGTATTTTTTATGCTCTTGTTAAGGATTTTATGCAATTGTTCTGGAATTATCAAAAAATTTAAACTTTTAGTGACGACTTAAGCCTAATGAACCGCCATTTGTTTACATTTGAAACTCAGGAGAATAGAGAATTTAGTGAATTATGTTAGTTCCTTCAATAGCTTTTTGCCGAGTGAGACCAAAAGTAAACTTTCAAATTTGTGCATCGAAAATTTGTCTTCTTGTTCGCTGTCGGAATAGCTTGTTTTTGCGTAGAAACTCTAATTTTAATTGTAAAAATAGTTTTTTTAACTGTTTTGATTGTATTAGGTGTTTTATATGTTTTTCTGTATTTTACAATTTTTAACGGAGATGTTTTGAGATTTTATGTATTTTTGCTTTGCTGCGAAGTGAGAACTGAATTAATTGACTGAGAGATATATGTCTAATAAAATTTGAGGAAGTAAATTTAAATGAAATGCAGCAAACATTTGCATAATTTTATAGGCCCTACAAGGGAGTGATGTTGTGTCCAGATCAGATTTTTTTTATTTACCTATTGATTGCCATTTATAAATCATAGATTTTCGAATAAAATATATTTAAAAATGTAGAATCACGGTATGATGAAGAGATAGTTTGAATCTTTTGTTCAGAACTGTTTCTAAAAAGCATATGTTTAAGGTAGAGTTCAGTCAGTGGTAAAACTATTAGAATTGTTATCACAACAGAAGGTCTCAAACGTAAACAAAGTCGTTAGCTTCGTTTGCACTGGTTGGGTTGGCCTTGGGTTGAAGCCGTAGCCAATAAGGGAAGATAAAGTTGCGCATGCGTGAAGTGGAATTGAACCATCGAATTCCTGTACCAGATGTCAGTGCGTGTTTAGTTCGTTGTGATTTGTGATTTCTTATACCAGATCGGAATACAGTTGAAATCTACTTAGACAAAACTCTTACACCAGTTTTCAAAATGCAGAATTGGCTGGTTGCCTAGCAACGGAGGTTTGGTTTATGCTAATTAGCACCATAAAATCCTTATGTGAGAGCTCCCTAGTGCGATAAAAGAGAAAACGACTTTAATCAGAGAACAGATTATTAAGCGGATTTTTTTCATTTGGACTAGGCCTGTTAATTGCCCTTTCGTAGTGCTTATAGAGATCAGAAAGAAATATAGATCAGAAATAAATTAGATACTTATAGAGATCAGAAATAACTTATAGAGATCAGAAATAAATTCTAAGAAAAAGGGAAAAGGAATCTTTAAATGTTGGTCTACTGCTGTTTAATGCTAAATCGAAAGTATCGATGGTAAACTACGCAAAGAAATCAACTAGAATTTTATTTCTGTTACAATTGTGAGTTTTATTATGGCTTACGTTATGTTACATTATAAAAAACATCGTTTCCTGAAAACCAGGGCCCAATTTTGGCAGATTTTGAATGCAGTCACCATATGACGACTGCATTCAAAATCTGGCAAAAAAGTGGTAATATTTATTGCCTAAAATCTGCAGCAAAATATTCATTAAACGTTAATGTTCGGTAGTTATTTTCTCGAACAATAATTTCAACACACAGTGTTCCTGTATATAAAGCATCTCTAGACTATGTTTTAGACATTATTTCTTCACATTTTCCGAATATTGACAAATTTATATACCTTGTTCATAAAAGCATTTACACGGAATTTATTTTCGGAACTGTTAATCGTAGACACATACTTTCATTTACAAAATTATTTTAAATGAGGCATATATTTTTTACTGTTAATTTTTAAATTAAGGAATATAAAATTTACGAAATCTAACGGGCCCTAGAACCATATAAGTTTACATTCATTCTAAAGACAAAACGTAATATATTCGACTCTATGACAAAAAATTCATCGAGATATTTGATTTCAAACTTTATGATTATACTTTGTGAAAATTCAGGGATCGTACAAAAACTGAGGAGAGAAATACTTAAATTTGTATGTAACTAAAAACGAAATATCAGTTCTGAGAAAAATTTCTGATGTTAACAGATTAAGTGATGAGCTCGGATACGCGGAATGTCATGGATATTTTTGAACATTGCAAAGTTATTAAAAAATATTTATTTATATAATCATACAGAATTCGTGTTCTAGAAAGTAGCGGTAGGCTTCAAAAATCCCTAAATAGCTCATTCATAAAATTATTTGCATAAATTAAAAAGCAAGTCTATCTCTAGTGCAATAAATGTTTTTGTATGACAATTAGATTAAGATTTTAACAGTAACCAATTTTTTGTGAATATTATTATTATTATTTTCTTTCACATCTGAAAACTTATAAATTAATTTTTATGATTGAAAGTATTATAAATTATTTATAATGTGTGAATATAAATTATTTATAATGTGTGAAAATGCCTTCGGTATGTCAACTGTAACAGAAGGATAAATTAGGGAGTGTTGCACACTGGTAAATAACAAAAAATTACAGCTTAATAAAATTAAAGGGAACAAAATCTCCAATTATGCTTAATTTATTTTCTAACTAGCCTTTCAAAAAATATAATTCAAATAATATAAATAAGAAGATGGTAAAAAATCCCAACTTTTGAAATTAATTATCTCAGTTTAGTGTTTGGCGGATGGGAGTTAGGATCCTTTTGCAGTTAAGTTTTTAAGATAAATACAAAAGTTTACTAAACATATTTAAATACAAGGAACGGGAGTCTGTAAACGATTTTTGCAAAATTATTTGTTTAAATTTAAGAATAATCCAACATGAATGCGTGTATCTTAAGACACTTTTAGAAGTACACGTTTATTATCAATGATTGTGAAAATAATGATTGCATAAAATCTTTTATGATATGCTATATATGAAGCCTGTCTTATATTTGGGGCAAACGTAATTTGACTTAGGGCCATTTGACTTAATTTGAAGAATATTTTCGAGTGCTTTTAAACTCGGAGTTCCTCTGAAGTAATAACGTTTCAGTTATGCAAATAAGATTTTAACTCTAAGCATTTAAAGCAGAAAGAAATAAGTCATTCGAAAGGAAAACACCTGATGTAGACACCACATAACGTTTTTGCACAGCCTATTAAGTTATTGTGTTTTGCGTATTTTTTGCAGCATTTCATTTAAACCTATTTTCCCGAATTTCATTACAAATATGTTTCTCATTTAGGCAATTCAATTCTCACTTCGCGGCAAGGAAATAATACGCAAAAACTCAGAATATCTTCATTAAAAATTGTAAAATACAGAAAAGCATAAAATACCAAATAGAGTTAAAAACCATTAAAAAGCGAATTTTAGAGTTAAAATTAGAGTTTTAATTAACTTAAATTAGGCAGAAAGACAGATTTTTCGGTGCACAAAACTTTTGGCCCCACTCGGTAGAAGACACTGAACAGTTGGTGCACAAACTGATATAATTCATTAATGCTACCAAGTTTCAAATGTAAACAAATGACGGCGCCGTTAGGTTTAGTGGAACTTCAACAATTTTTAAATTGTTAATAATTCTATAGCTATTGCATGCAGATGAATTAGAGGCAAAAAAACCTTAAATAGAACAACAATATAATTCAATCTCTTTTAAAGCAAAAAATGCCCAGTTTACCAGCATATCAGAAAAAAAAACTTAGTTCACGAGCCGGGTAACAGTGTGGTTACATATATTTACATATATTTATACACTTTTGGTGCTGCTGATTACAACCAAAACGGTAGGTGCACATCTAGATATTATATCAGCCCCATATACAAAATTTCAACGTTCTGAGGCTACTCGTTTTGAGTTATGCGAAATACATACATACGTACGTATGCACGTACGTACAGATATCACGAACAATATCTCTTCGGAATTCTTTTTAAATCCATTTCACAATCCGTTTTGGGAAAAATAGCTCTTTATTTTGTCCATACGTACAAATGTAAAGCAAAAAACATTCTTCAGATGGAATCGAGAGCTGCCAAAATAGATATTTTCGTTAAAACAGGGTACCGGAATGTTTCTTGGATTGCAATACTTCCCTTACTTCGTACAAGGAAGTAAAAATATGCATGAGTTCAACATTCGGTACTGCAAATTTGTGCTTTGCAGTACTCATTAATAAGTAGGTAGAAGAATGCCAAAAGCATTAAAAAGCTTTCTGTTTTGCTCCCTAGATTGAATAGCGTAAATTAAAAAAAAAGTTTTGTTAAAAAATGCTTGATTCTCATCAAAACATACTTCTAACTAAAACTCTAAACTTCTTCTTAAAAGGAAAAGTGTATTCAGATACGAATTCCTGTAAGTTTTATAAAACAGTAAGTATGGCACAATGTTAAAAATGAAAGATAATTGCTTCTGAAATAATGAAAAGTATAATGTTATTAATTTAAGTGTAAATACTTTCCTGTGCTTCTTTAATTTCTTAATATATTTTTGACTTTAGTACTTGAGTACTTAGTTTCCCTTTTAGGAAATATCCTACCTGTATTACTAACAGAAAGCTAAATAAAATTAGCTGGATTTAAGTTGATGAATAAAAGAGTTCCTTAAGCAGCTTTAACGTAAAGACAAAAAGTTAAAAAACACATATTTAGGTATAGAAAAAAGGTGACAGATATGCAACAATAAGGAACTGGCTGTTTTATATCAAATATGCTTTACTTACAGACAAAGGTTATTTAAAAAATCAATCTTACAGTAGCGAAGCTGAGTTAAGTAATAGAGTAGAAATAGAGAAACGTAATTGAGTAGAAATTAGAATCCATATAATGGGGCCATGCATAAAAATGATTTGTCCAATAAAGTACATGAATTTAATAATCAGAAATAAAGTTAGGTGGTTCAGCAACAAGTGCAGTTGTTGAATGTTCTCTATCCAGCATGAATATGCCGTGTGGATTTACGTTCTCAAAGATTCGGAAAATATGACTTATGCATGATTAAAATTTTAAAGTTAACACCTGAATGTAAATCTAGCAATAATTTTGCATTAAGAATTCATTATGATGCTAATAAAGAGCATATCATCGCAGAATATTGTTAAATGTAGCATAGAAAAGGTTTTAAATTTTATCATGCTGCTTATAATGAAAGCTTTATTTGGTTTACAAAAGTAAATAATTGTATACCTTATACACCATATATGGAAAGGAATTAGAACCGTAAATCTGATGTTAAGAGCTGTTTGACTCTACTTTCATTTGTCTTAGTAATGGTTTATTGCAAAAGGGAATATAAGCATTATAGTAAGGATAATGCCAATTCCGTATTCCATCTCTATGACGGCAAAGAAGGAGTTTATTTACTGGCATATGCAGACGACTTTCTCCTCATTGTATCAGGGCGAAGTGACTTGGAACGGATGACCGAAGAAAACATTATCATTTTTGCAGAATGGGCAAAGAAGCACAAGCTCCAAATTTCTGCAAATAAAACAAATGCCTTGGTCATTAGAAAGAAAAGCTCGTTACGAAGGAACTCGTGCCTTAAACTTGAAGGGGTTTCTATTAAAATGTGTAAAAGAACTAAAATATGTAGGGGTGATCATCGATTTCAAGCTCTCGTGATTACCGCACTTAAAACACATGAAACAACAGATTAGTGCTTTCACAAATAGCATGAAAATGACTACCTCACTACGGTTAAGAACTCCAGGCAAGCTACTCAAGATACGGTATACGACTATCGCCGAAAGGATCATGTTGTATGGAGCGGCGATCTGGGGTACACAGGTCACATCACACATGAGGCGTATATTTAATTCTATCCCGCGACAGCAACTCCTTATGATCTACAAGTCCTGTCACACATCTCCGACGGGATCTCCGCAAATACAAGTAATAGCGGGAACGCCTTCTCTTAGTCACAGAGCGAGAAGCTACGATGGTGAAGGTTTCCTGTCTTGGAGTCACCGTTAATCTATGGGGACAAGAATACGTCACTTCAGATTATGAACATCGTAGCCTGGAAGTTCCCTGTCATCCAGTGACAAATAACCTACAGAAGTATATCTCACTTATGAAACCAAATGGTCTCAATAGTGCGGATGGAATTTACACAGACGGATCTAAATCTTTAAAGGGAACAGGTAGTGGCCTCTGCTATATCGAAAATAATAGAGTCCAGTGGCAAAGGAAACTGGGTACTTTTAACTCAGTTTTTCAGGCAGAGTTGCTAGCGATTAGAGCAGCTATAATTTATCTGTCCGAAACACATCTGGCATCTAATCAAATCTATACGGACTCAGCTTCAAGTTTAACTGCAATAGCAGGGACTACTTCAACAACAGAATTGGTTACCAACTTAGCAGTTAAGGTCCTTAAAGATATTAATAGCACTGCGTTTCTTAGGAAGCCGCACCGTGCATAATACATGCATACCCACCGTGCATAATACATGCATACTATATAATACATAATTTAAATAAAATAATGATTCAAATTTGTAAAGCAATTACGTAATACAAATACATAGATCATTCTTGAATAAATGGTAATACATTCTTGAATAAGTACTAAAACATAACTGACTTATTAAAACATTACACCAAAATAATTGCATCTTATGAAACTAAGGTATGCTTTCAATACATGTACTTTATACTTATACACTATACATTTACCAATACCTGACAGACCAATAACCTGTACCATATTATTACAGAAATGCATTATACAGCATGTGCAAGTACAATGTATTATCAATCTACTTTTTCACGAGTATTTTAACACAGTCCATTAGTGAATAATATTAGACATCTGCTACTATAAGTAGTATTCCATTTAGACAATAGGCCTCATCTGCACTGGATCCCCGCACATAT
This sequence comes from Stegodyphus mimosarum, assembly GCA_000611955.2. Classification (NCBI taxonomy): domain Eukaryota; kingdom Metazoa; phylum Arthropoda; class Arachnida; order Araneae; family Eresidae; genus Stegodyphus; species Stegodyphus mimosarum. Next base: position 50,286 of record KK118685.1, on the reverse strand, counting down.
TGGCATATATGGCAACTAAATGGATGAACACATTGGCAAAGAAGCGGCATATTCTACCAGACTCCCAGAATTACCGGCTCCTAAACGGTCTCTTTTCTCAAGCAACAAATAATGTCTCAGCTTATGAGTAAATGGCAAAACGAGTGGAATAGAAGCGCCACAGGACGAAGAGTATATAAGTATCCTAGGTCTCTTTGGATAGTCATATTCCGCTTTACTACATCACTTGCTTTTTGACGGGCCATAGTCACTTTCTCTCGTATCTCTACCGCTTTAAGATTAGAGATAATGCATCTTGTGACTGGTGAAGAAGGCAGCCCGGAACACTTAGCTGAAATTTACTTAGGAATCAGAGACTCAGGCAGCCAAGTGATAATAATAAGCCCATGTGATACAAGAGCCTCCAATATAAGTATGCACCCACGCGGCTCAAAAGCATTATTGACTGGTGTGCAGATAAATACTCTTAGCATAGGCAAACAATTTCAGCATAATCAGTCCATTAAGAGAATACTGTAGATTTATACGAGGGATAGCCCATTTGTAATTGCTCGAAGATTATAGAAACTAGAATGCTTCAAGTCTATGGTAGTACATTAGTACTGTGCTCTGGTACAATACCTTGCATAATGCATCTGCAACTGAACGTGCCTTGTAATATATCAGTAATTGTATTATATATTGGTAATTATATCTTGGAAATTATGCATTAGTATTCGCATTAGTAAGGGTCTTATATCATTTTAGCAATTGTGTAGGTTACTATTTAGTAGGGGTTTTTTTTGCAGTAGTCCGAGGTTGCGTTATAAGGTACAATAACTGTTTAAGTATTAACAATTGTATAATGTACTGGATTTTTAAGATGAATCTGTATTTGTGTAATGCTTCAGTTTATGCCAAAAAGAAAAAAATGGTAACTGAACAAATTATTAGTATGTAATCAGGATCGAATCTATTTAAGTTATATGCAGATGAAATATTTTGCGTATCAATTGTGTAATATAATAGCGACTATGTACTAGACATTTTAAGATGCAACTATCCAGTAACGTATGGGTACTTAATCAATAAGTGGGTAATAAGCATCATTAACTGTATTTGTTATATAATGCACTCCGGTTATTTATCCATATGTGTACTAGTTGTAATATACTTCCAATTGTATCAAATATTGGTAACTATGTAATGCACTGGAATAACTATATTTACATAATGTACTTTATATAATGTACTTACGGGTTTTTTCATTTTTTATTATTATGTGCAGTAATATTATAAAATATAGGTGACTGGATAAAGTACTATATACTGTAAGGTACATTTGCAATTTTTGTAAAACGTAAATTTGTGTGTAATATTTCAGTATTTGAATCAAGTTTTAGTATTTACCCAGAAATGTAAAAGTACTCGTTAAGAAGTAGATTGATAAAATGTGCATGTACCTACTCTATAATGCATTTCTATGTAGTAGTACTCTTGAAGAAGTAGAGTGACAATGTATTTACTCGTATGTAAAAATACATACATAATATAAGTTGATCTGTGTTAAAATACTCGTGAAAAAGTAGATTGATAATACATTGTACTTGCACATGCTGTATAATGCATTTCTGTAATAATATGGTACAGGTTATTGGTCTGTCAGGTATTGGTTAATGTATAGTGTATAAGTATAAAGTACATGTATTGGAAGCATACCTTAGTTTCATAAGATGCAATTATTTTGGTGTAATGTTTTAATAAGTCAGTTATGTTTTAGTACTTATTCAAGAATGTATTACCATTTATTCAAGAATGATCTATGTATTTGTATTACGTAATTGCTTTACAAATTTGAATCATTATTTTATTTATATTATGTATTAGATAGTATGCATGTATTATGCATGGTGGGTAAGAGCTGCGGCTTCCTAAGAAACGCAGTGCTATTAATATCTTTAAGGACCTTAACTGCTAAGTTGGTAACCAATTCTGTATGTAATACTCCGGGACGGAAGCCAACTCAACGGATTTCAGGATTTCAGTAAGGATTATGGTTTGGTTTATTTGATTATGGCAAAGTACCCAAGGACTCTCCGCCTGAAGGAAGGGATAACTTCAAGAAGGACGTTCTAAGGTTAACTGGGTCGTATACATATTACACATGGGTAAAACCGTGAAAACACCCATGCAGCCAGCCCGTTTGCAGGGATTTGGACCCTGGGCCCAACCACAAGTGCTCAGCAACGTTGCCGCTCTACCGCCGGTGGACCAGTAAGGATTATGAACAGACCTTGATTAACAAGCAAATCTGGTTCCAACCTTTTGGGCACCTTAGGCAATCAATATAGTTAGAACAACCGTTCTAAATTTAACATTACTAACTAAAAGAAATATAATTAATTTTTATTAAGCTGTCGCTTGTGAGTGAGGCTCTTCAAAAATCGAAGCCTTAAAGCTGCTAGCAGTGTCACCTATTCTCGAAGTAGGGTCCACTACTGGATATACAAGACCCGAATTAAGAGTCAAATTTTAAAGTATCCACCCAAATTATCCTTTAATTCCATATAATCCTTTTTTTTTCGCATAAAGTAGATGATGCAATAGGGTATCGCCAAGTACATTGTTTTTTAACAATGTACTTGGTGCTTCTTAAAACTGGTGTGAATAAGCTGTGACTGAGCACGTTTCTGCATCAGAGAATAAACTGCTTGGACCATTGTTTGTTTTAGCTCTAAGAAAACCAAGGATAATCAGCGAAGACTTTATTTTTAAAGAAGCGCCTTTAGCAACTCAAACCCCGTTGCCTTAAATCTCTTATTTATAAAATTACCAAATTGACTAAGAAAAGGAAAACAAAAATTATTGTTTCGCTTCCAGCTGCTTAAATGACTCAAAACTAAAATCTAAAAATCATAAATAAATGGTTTTACAACATGGATGGTTATAGAACAGATTCATTCCTGCAGAATGTTTGTCCATAATAAATGCACCACGAGTTATTCAGTATTAATTAAATTTATTGCTATACTGTAACAATTTGCACTGTAACTGAATTACTTCACAGAAGTGTATTTAAGGTTATGATGGGGCACATGAAGACAAAACTCTTTTAAAATTCAACACAGCATTCCCTTCCAAGCGCCGATGATAAATAGTCATACTGTTCAAAAATGCTAAAAATCCTCTGATTTTATAAAAACGATAAGTTCTCAAGTAGTGCACTGTTTTACATAACAAAGCGCATAATTTCATAAAAACTGAAAGTCAAAACCACTGTTACCAGGCCATATGTCACTTCATTTCATAAACCCTGGGTAGCTGTATCCTACCATCAATTATGGAGTCATCGATCGAAAATAAATTGAAAATCTTTTGCCTGGCATTCCAGTTACGTTGAGATTATACTAAGATTTGTTTGAAAAGTGATAAAACCTCTCATCTTGACAGCTCTTTTTAAGAAGAGCACTACAGAAAGTGATTAGGATTTTTGAGAACACAAATAAGCATAGGGGGTGAATATAATTTTTCAACAGGAGATTGAATCGCCTGAAATCATAGATTAGCTTTTTAGAGAGGATTCAGTGTACTTTGCTTTCCAAATTGTAAGTGTATTCTTTTCATTTTTATGCCAAAAAATATTTTAAGGGAACTTCCCCGATAAATGGTATTAAGTTCAAATTAATTAACAATGAAAGAAATGGTTCTGAAAGAGCCAAAGATGGAATAATAATGTGTGGCTAGATCAGTGGCCAGGAAATTATTACAGACATGTTTGACCGTGATAAAATATCATTAAATAGAAAGAAAGATTTAATTAACTAACGCCAGAACTTACTTAAAAATAGTAAATATCAGAGATACGTTTTTCAAAGTACTCTTGAAGTTACTCTTGAACTAAAGTCTTTTTTAAGGGAATTAAAAAATCATATGGGAATAATTTGAAATAGTATTAATTTATGAATACCAAGAATATACCCACATATAGTTTTTGTTTATTTTGTTAATAAAAATTAGCATTTTGCTTAGAGATGAATATTATTCTCTCTACTACAGCATAATCGTTAAGTGTTACTGATATTTAATTGAAATACAATGCAATTATTTTAGCAGTGTCCTGTTTCTCCGGCAACGTAAGGCAATAGAGGTTGCAAAGTAAGCATAAGTATAAAAACATAATAAAGTTAAGAATCTTATTTAATATTCGAAACAAAAAAATATAAAATTAACATTTCTGGAGAATGGTTCATGAAAATAGAAATACAGCCAATCAGGATACAAATCATACAAAATCATTCCCTGAATCGTACGTGATATGGATTAGAAAACCATTTTATTTAAATGATTGTTAGTTTTCTGAAAAGCACTGTGCAGTTCTGTGCCAGTAAACTTTCTTATATAAATTTGAAAATGATGAGCTAACGATGATCTTCAGATACTCAAAATAATGGCAAAAACATTTCTACCAATACTAGAAGGACAGACTAAATACAAAAAATAAAGAAATAAATTCTCCAAAAAATACAGAATGAGAAATATAGATTCGAAAAATGCAGAGCATCGTATGATTTATTGCAGTAATTCTTATGAAATTTTGATGTTTTTCTACGAATGGAAATTTTTATGAGCGCCTCTCAACAAATGTTCATTTTATATTAATCTTACTTTCTTGCTTCGCATATGCTTCGTTCTCTTGCTTCGTATGGCAATCAATTTTGATATATGTGAAGTTCAATATTCACTTTGAATACTTCTTTTCGTTAGTTTGTCTGAGAACATTGCTGAAAAAAAAACTGCATTAAATTTTAATTAAATATCAGTATGAGCCATAATGGCCAATTACTGTGTAATACAGGAAAAGTGAAAATACCTTCATTATCAGTGCCGCCCAGAAAGAGAAGTAATTTGTGACTCTGACTACCATACCGAAGGATTTGTGCGAATCCTGAAAGAGGCATGGATGTAAATTGTCTGTCCCTTCTCAGGAAATGCCTGTTAGGTGCCTCCATGATAAAATGACCACCTCTAATGGCCAAAACCTAAAATGGCTAGTGCCTGCCATTAAAAAGAAGAAAGAAAGAAAATTTCAATAAGAGTTCTAAATGACAGATTGCTCTGCATTATTTCTTTTTTGTTCCAAAGGCGGGCTATAGCCGTTTATAGGCATTGGGCCGAAAGCTGTCGCTTCTACTATTAGAAACCCAGGTTCTTCAGTACAGCAGTCAGAGTCACAAACCACGTTTTCGCCTGGGCGGTATTTTGTCTTGCATTTTGAGTAAGCTTTTCAGACATCCCGCTTCAACCGGCACTGTCTTTGTTTGATGATACGGTCCCTGCCTCCTGGCCAGTTTGTTATTTTGTTCCGGCTGTTTAGTAAAATTTTAAACGTGTCGAATATGCAAGAAATAAAAGTAGTGCAGCCTTGGGTGCAACGGTGATTTGGAAATTAAAAGATGCCATTTATTACACTCACTGTTGCCAATCCAAATATTTTGCATCTAGATCTAAGTACTTTGAATAATGTCTAAATGTTTTCTATCAAAATTTAGATGTTTTATTTGTTGTTAATTTAGATGTTGGTCTAATGAATTTAAATGTTTTGTTTGTTGTTATTTAGATGCTAGTCTAACGAATATAGATGTTTTGCTTGTTGGTAATTTAGATGATAGCCTAATGAATTTAGATGTTTTCTTTGTTGTTAATTTTGATGTTTTCCTTGCTGCTAATTTAGATGTTAGCCTAATGAATTTAGATGTTTTCCTTGTTAATTTAGATGCTTCCTAATGAATTTAGATAATTTATTTGATTCATTCAGGCATTTTTTAATATAAATGTAATAGTATGTAGCCTATGAGATCCAGATATTTTTATTTTTATTTTTATTTTTAGATATTTTGTTTCAGTTAGAGGTAACAGCACTGGGACTTACCAGTGACTTCATTGTTGCACATTAGTTGAGTTCAAATTGCGAGTCAGCATTTGTGATTATTTTGTACACTAAATCAAATCAATTTAATATTTAAAATGCCAAAAAGGACCTAAGTGTTTACTGGTTAATTAAAAAAGAATTACCGGTTTTTGAAAAATGTTTGTACTGACAAAAGAAAATGTGGACTGTATTTTTCAGAATTTTCGGAGCTGATGATGAGCACTAGAATATTACAAATCACTTGAAATGTGCGAAACATATCGTAATTCTAGTAGCACCGACAGGAAATTCCTGAAATCTATTATTATATTTTAAAGTTTCCGATATAAATGGCAAAGAGTTCTGAATAGCAGCTGAAGAAGCATCTTTTGCTTTTTATGTCGCTATTCACATTTTTATATCACTATTCTCAACTTTAGGTAACCTTCGAAGATTTTCCTCTACGAATTCTAGACTAGAACAAAATGTAACACTCTCATTGTTAATGTGATTGACCACTGTTGCTTCAACAGCTTTGTGAAGATTTAAATAAAATAAATGTGACATTAAATAAATTCTTCTACCTGGAAAGAAATTAACACTGGGTCAGTTTTTGTGCTGTATTTTGTACCAGACTGAGGCTTAAAAAGAAACTGTTAGACTTTCAATTAGTTCCAGGTGAAACCATAAGGTAATCGACCTCGTTCGAACGGCTTTTTTCAAAATGTTTGTTATATTTGTGAATTTAGGAGATTTTTTATTGGACTGCATTTTCACTTGTATATAATCACAAGAAAAGTGATAAAAAATTCCTTTGTGAAATTTACTCAAAATTACAATTGTAGATTTAATTAATTGTAAATTGTATACTGAAATTAACAAAAAGTCAATCATCACTGACAAGAAAGTGATAATGATTAAAACATAGTTTTAATTTTATTTTATGTATATTAATTTTATTTTATTTATATATTATAAGCATACTGTGAAGTAGAATAATTGGAAAATATTGATTCACTAGGCTAAATATGTTAACCAACACAAAAGAATTTTAAAAAATGCATAAACTATTGAAGGAAGAATACTACAATTTAAATTCCCTAAGGTTAATTATTTAACTCTTAGTCTACATCATGGAAAATAATATACAAACTCTGTGTGGAACATTTCAAGTGATTCTATAAGGAACGTTTAGAGTTACCATGATTGCTGTGAACATAAATCGTAAAAAAATTATCAAAGATCGCATTTAAAGCAGTCAGATTAACATTACATAGCATATATACACAATTATTCACGTTGCCAAACGAAAATGAGAAAATACATGATAAAAGTGCATAATAAATACCTATGATTTAAAAGGACAAATACAGCCTTTTAAAGAACCTATGATTTAAAGTAGTTATGATTTTAAATCATAGGTTTTATAAGCCTTTTGAATCATAGGTACTAAAAGGGCACTTGGGTCCAATTTTATCTCTGTGATTTCGTCTTAAAGGATGATTTCCTGTAAATTACAAACTCCACAATGCTATGCTGATGGGCGTAACTTCCAAGAACTATTCACCTTCTGTCTTAGAAAGGACATTTGAATGAACATTTTGACTTTTGGGTGCCTAATTGCCTAAGAGGTCATGTACAATCTCTTCCTTGTATTATTATATGTCTAGATGCTTTGCTCAACGCCGCCAAGCCAGTATATTGGTTAGTAACAATAACTGCTGTACCATTGGGCCCGGGTTCGAATCCCGGCGAATGCATGGATGTTTGTACGCGTATAATGTCCTTGCGGCATGGGGGCACTCAATATACACGGCGAACCGTAAGTCCCCTCGAGAGGTTGATGGTAGGAGAAGAGGAGTTGGACACCCTCATACCGGCCCTCCCCCGGGGTGTTGTCTCTCAAAATTGAAGTGGATGCTTAAGAGTTAGCTAGCTTCAGCAATACCTCAATTACCTTACTACCGAGGTGCTGGCCTAGCCTCTACATGCACCTGTACTTTTATATTGCTGTACTTTATTATTTAGTTTCCTGTTCAGGTCTTAGGACCATTTATGTGGCCGCGTGAATCGATTTTTTTCCACTAATGTCTACCGTTGTCTTGTCATGCCAATAAGTCTTGTCAATTTCAACGGTGTTTTTTTTTTTGGGGGGGGGGGG
>KK118685.1:0-42223 GCA_000611955.2 Stegodyphus mimosarum | reverse complement strand
GGGATCAAAGTGAGACAGTTCATTGTAAAACTTAATTAATATAAATTGTATACAGTTTTATATAATACTAAAAACCGGCACGCAGACAAGAGATTGTCAATTATTTTTCATCCTATGAAACATATAATAAATAGACTTGTTTTTTTTTTAGGTTTGGTTTAGGTGATATAGGCTTTTTTTTGCAGTAAACCAAATATGTGTGGATTGAAGCGTAAGGGAGGGTATTATATTTATCTAATTTTTTGGTTACTTAACTGTATTCTAACTAAGATTATGCACTTAAAAATAAATAAAATAATTCTATTTCTACATATACAATTTTATATAGAAAAAAAAAGGGGGGCCATGTCAGACCAGAAATTTGCAATCGTTTTCGTTTGACGACACACGTATTAATTTGTAAGTTTTTCTTCTGCAAAATAAATGTGTACCTACTGAAGAGTAAGAGAGAGATTTTTACTTATATTTTGGTTACCTCATTATATTTTAACTAAGATTATACGGTTAGAAATAAATAAAATGAATTTATCTCTGCATAAAAGTACCTTGTTTTGGAAAAAGTAAGAAATTAAATCATTTTATTTTCCTAAACACGCAAAAGATTTCTATTTCAAGCTGAAATAAATAATGAAATGAATTTTTATTACGAATGTTGTAAAATTCACTGCGTAATCTTCTTTTATTTTTACTCTTCAAAATACCCAAAGAAATTAATTTCTACTTAGCTGAAAGAAAACAGGAAAATTAATTCTATTTAGTTGGAAAAACTAAATAGCTATTTTCTACTTGGGCAAAAGTACATCAAAGTGTAAGCTCATGTTTAAATTTTTTACCCTAAAAGAAAAGCAAGCAGTCTGAGAAATGGAATCTCGAATACCTGGAAGACAATGTACTGCTAAAATCTAGTCTTCTAATTTTTTTTATTAAATGTAAAGATGTGTTAAATATTTAATAAAAAATTACAAATCTTATTTATTCTCATAATATGAAACGTAAGTAAACTCTCTTAAATATTTCGAAATATAATTATTGAAATGGGTCATATTAGTTTCATTCTCTTTTCAGAAGGTCCTAATACTGTGTACATCTGCCTGTAATGGCACAAAATTTACTTTTATTTTCACACCTTGTTCTCTCTATCGCTCAAATAGAGAGAAATGTATGCGATTTTGTATACCTCATTAACGGAACTGATTTCCTCTTCAGATTGAATGTGGTAGTTTTATTTCTATTCACTGTCTTTGATTCGAAACTTTAATTGCACTCTAGCACGTCTTTGGAGAAAATTTTGGAACTGAACGGGAAAATTAAGTTAAAGGTTGTTTTACTTTAAGGTAATTAATGAGCAAGTTACAATACAAAATTTCTTAAAAATTTTATTGTTTAAGAAGTATCTATTGTTATGATAACAAAAGACAAAGTTCTTGACTTTTAATTGATTAAGGCGCAGCTCTAAAGAACTGTTCCAATGTGCGCTTTCATGGGATTCAAGTTAGCAGCACGACATCATTTATGCTCAGAAAATTTCAAGCACAGCCTTAATTTCGGTTGTTGATGAGGAAGTTACCACAGATACCGAAAATCCAACTAATTTTTTTTGTATTGCGTTGAACGCAAAAAGCACTTACACAAAGCGCATTGTAAAATGACTTAAATCCTCTCGTTTAATGTGAAACCTGGGAGGAAGAAAGCAGTGAGAGAGAAAAATAAAATAATAAAAAAAAATAGATAACTGTCTGAAAACTTACTCTCCCTTGAAGACTTTGCCATTAAAATATCTGAAAACATTAAAAAGTATTTAAAAAATAAAATATATGAAAAATTTTTTTTTAAAATGAATTTGTACCTAAATCTTTGATAATCCGGTTTCTAAAGGAGGCAAACGCTTTCCACTGAATATTTGAAAATTACGTAAAACAGAGGTTTGGAATTTGTTTAATTATCTAATTCATATTTTGTCAGACATTGAAGAATTTTTGATTAACAAACTCAACGATTTCAAAGCGAGGAATGGCAACACTGTACGGAAAAACACATTTTCATCTACAGTGCGCGAGACTGTGTATCGGAAATTTTAAAGATATGGTGCTCATTTTAAGGGGGCTTGTACGCCTTAAAACCCTTAAGATCTTCGAATATGTTACTGTTGCAAGAATTAGGATAACTTATTTATTGGGTAGGCAACTAAGTAATTGAGGATTTTTTTTAGAAAATCAAAGACAATTTTTTCATGGAACTAAATAATTTTATTCTGTAATGTATTGCCCATTTTCATCAATGACCTTTTGCCATCTTTCAGGCAGCATCATAATCTCACGTTCATAAAACTTCTGGTTTTTATTAGCAAAAAACTGAATCAGGTACGATTTGACATCATCATCATTATTGAAATTTTTACCATTCAAGGAGTTTTGTAAAGATCGAAACAAAAAGTAACCAGATGGTTCAAGGTCAGGACTATATGGTGGATGTGGCAAAACATCCCAACCAAGCTCCAATAATTTTTGCCGAGTGACCAAAGATGTGTGTGGCCTTGCATTGTCATGATGAAATACAACACCTTTTCGATTTGTCAATTCGGGTCGCTTTTCTTCAACTGCATTGTTTAATTTCGTTAGTTCCCAATTCTTGCAACAGTAACATATTCGAAGATATTAAGGGTTTTAAGATGTACGAGCCCCCTTAAAATTATTTCGCGATATTGCTGTGGAATTAATTGCATTTTATGGTTAAAGTGCGAAGAACCTGATATTTCATAGATAAAGGTAACACACAAAACGTTAAAAAACGCCCTTTTGGGCGTAATGTAAAATCTGAAAGCTTTTAGAGTTTTTTTTTATTTCTTAGTCTCAACGACACGTTATCAATCAAATAATTCTGTGGAGATGTTACGGTGAAACACCGAAATCTGGAGAATGTCGACTTTCACCGGTGAATGTCAACATTCACATAGTCGCTTGGTGTAGGTCCGAAATATTTTCCAAATACTCTTATTTCTGACTTACACCAGTGAATGTCGACATTCACCATGTACTAATGGTGAATGTTGAATATATGAGAATATTATATTTTCTTCTCCGTCATTCAGTCGCGAAAAAACACACAAGTACTTAAAACACACAATACATTCAAAATGAGAAAGGGAAATAATAGAAGTTAAAAAACTTACTTAATTATACAGTACGTAGTAAATGAGAAAATCAAATAATAGTAATAAAAAACTTACTAAATTATGTGATTCAAATATGATTAATTGCAACAAATTAAACTATTATGAGACTTTGAATTACACAAGAGGCCTTTGCTTTTACAACTGCATTTATGGGAAACAGCCTTTCTTTTCGACCTACACCAGAGCATATCTGTGATTGTTGACATACACCGGTGAGGGTCTGAATGTATAAGAATGCAATGTTATATTCGATCTTTCACCGACGTGTTTGATGAATGTTGACATTCTCCGGTGAAAGTCGACATTCTCCAATTTCGGTCTTTCACAGTAACGGAGACATTAGGTTATTTTCGAAGCAGGAGACACGAAAAAGTGAAAGGACATTTGAATAAACATTTTGACTTTTGCCCTCGTCGAGACTCGAACCTGAACCCCTGAATATGACTCGAGTGTGCTATCGTTTTACCATGAAGGCATGCTGAAGTGAGGAAAAATATATCTTGTTATTCAACTGAAAATTGTTTCTCTACAATGACTAGTCACTCTTTTCGAGTACTTCCAACGGTTCTATTACATGAAAAAGCATTAAAGGAATTTTACCAAAATACCAGAAATAACATTTGAAATCTCGTAAGTACTTCATTAAAAAATTTTAAACCATGAATGAAGAAAAACGATGGCTTAAACAGCAAAATTCTGATATTTTTACTTTTTTTCATTAAACGAAGATACATGTGCGAAAAATCTTTAAACATTAGATTAAAAAAATAAAACAATCCAAATCGCATTTTGCAAAAATCTCTTCATTACACTGCGTTGTTGTCTTAAAACAGTATGTGTTACTGTAACGAAATTCGAAACTCGTAAGCTTATCAAGAAGTGTGTTAAATATCGACTAAAAAATTCAACCATAATGAAACACCGTGAGTGAAGTAAGTAAAAGCTTGTAAATAAGAATTACAAAAATTATAAAATTGAAACGAAAGTATTAGCTGATCTTGGAATGCAGATTTCATTTTATTACTCAAAACAATTTGAAGCTAAGTATTAATGATAGGAAAATCATTTTTATAATTATTTCCACTAAAGATAAAAGTATATAACATAATATCTTAGATTTATAATTATAAATTAATGCGCTGTTCAAAATGGCAAAATCGGATGGCAGAAGAATATATATAACCTTACTTTATGTAAACTAACACCATGGCGAAATTTGTTTAATAGAAAAGTGCATTTATTGAGTAAAAAGAAGGTGTTATTGCTCTTACATTTTACTGTATTGCTTAGGCAGGAAGCTTGCAACAACTATTTTCCACAAGTAATACTAGATTTATGTTTGCTGGTATGCCATATCCTTTTACTGGAATTAGTAAAAGGCTTAGAACATATTCTCTTCGAGACATTCTTAGAAATATTTAGCCACAACTACTTTTAACGGCTCGTTTCTGATAAGTTACTTTTTTCGCATCCGAAATCAGACTAAAAATCTGAGCAATAAAATATTTAATAATACTAACCGAATTAATGCACAGTTAATAAAATGTCTTAAGCTGAGTGTAATGGCAACAGGGTATTATTTTCACAGGATACGGTTTATCACTAATCCACAGCCGAGTTGTAAACAGTAATAACTACTTCCAAAAAATATAACTTTAGTACTTTATTACGTGATTGTGATTATTTTTTGTAAAAAGCTTCTTTGTTAAGAAAACTTAGATAGCGTATTACAAGAATTTAGAGGTTTGTAAGATTTTGAAATTACTTTAAGTTAAGCTGGAAGATAATACATGGTGTTTCTAAAGTCCTGGACCCATTTTGATGTATAATAACTCATAAAATAATGAAAATATAAACAAACTTATGGCATTTACTGATGGAATAACTTATATATTTTCCTTTCCAGGTTTGAATACCTTTACTTTTGTAAATACCGTCTGCACGTGTGGTTAATTTCAGATAATATCATTTTCCAGTCTAAATATCTGTACTTTTCTAACATCGTCTGCTTATATGCCAATTTCGACGGTGTACAACATTATTAAGGAAAAATTAAGACTACATGCATGCAAAGTTCAAATTGTTCAAGTTTTAGAACCAGACGATAGGCCTAGGAGGATGGCCTTTGCAACAGATACGCTAAGGAGGATAGAAGATGATGCTGAGTTTCTAAAGCGCATAATGTTCTCAAGGAAGGTTCTCGAGGAATGACGAAGCATCCTTTCATCTTTCTGACATTGTTAATTGCCATAAGTGCGCATATGTGGATTTGAAAAGCGCCATGAATACCGTGGGGCACAAAGGGATTCCCCAAAGGTTAATGTGTGGTGTGGACTAATGCACGACCGAGTCACTGGAACTTCCTTTTTTACAGAAAAGACGGTCTCATTAGTCGTATACATAGACATGTTGGGAAACTTCGTATTTCCACAATTAGAAGAGCTTCAGCCACATGTCTTTTTTCAACAAGATGGTGCACCACCTCATTGGGGTACCATCGTTCGTAGTTCTTTGAATGACCATTTTACAGGAAGATGGATTGGGCGAGGAGGTCCAATACCTTGGCCACCCAGATCACCTGATATAACGCCGCTGGACTTTTTCTTTTGGGGATTTGTAAAGGACAACGTTTACAGGAGGAGAGTGTCGAACATGGATGACTAAAAGCCAAAATGACAACCGCAATAGCCTCTGTGGATGCCGACATGCTTGCCGGTACCTGGCGTGAAATTGAATATCGACTCGATATTCTCCGTGCAACGAAGGGGGCACACGTGGAAGTTCATTGACAAGAGTCATGAAACTTTTTGGGTCTATCTAATCATTTATGTTATTAATTTTAATCTATCCTTATTGTTTTATGAGTTATTAAACATCAAAATGGGTCCGGGACTTTATAAACACCCTGTATATCTAAGTGTTTAGGTTCTCTATTTCTAAAATCTGATTTTATTTCTTTTTAATTCTATAAGCGAATATATTCTATTTTACTTCTCTTTACATTGCATAGTTATGTTCTGGACTTGTATGTAAAACAATGCTATGGGACTATCTGACTACTATCTCCAGATCCTGATCTTAATTCTGCAGAAGATTTACGACGAAAACTAAAGCGTAGGGATACGAAATCGAATCCAGTAATTGGCTTTGCTCTCATTTCTAGCAACAGATTGGCAAGACGAGCAGTGAGTCGTTTCTGTCAAGATTCATTGGAAATCGGTTAACAGCCCGTTCCGACAAGCTGCTGCTGAGAGATAATGAAATAGCTGACCTACTATCTGGTGAGAAAAGCCGTTATTCCTGAAACCTTTCGTAATCTGAATTCGTTTGATAACAACTGTGTAATATTTGTTGTATTACGCCTAATAACTTCTCACTTATAATGGAGAATATTACATGTAAATAATATTAAAACTGATTTTTGCTCTCACATCATATTTCAAAACAGGTAAAGGAGAAATAGCAAGCGAAAGAGAAATCTTTCGTTTAGAATGGAGGGCTTTAAAAAGATTACCCGGATCACTTTCTCTTCAGTGATTGATTGCGGACCTACGGTTCTTATCTAAGAAATGAATCAAACAAGCTAGACTTGTGACTGCTATGATTTTTGAATTTATACACATTTAAAAAACGTACACAGAATTTGTTCTGTAGCTTCAGTATTGGAGAACTGGTAGCACGTTTTTATTCTACACATTCAATTAGGATTTCTGAAAAAAAAAAACTCATTTTGAGAGAGTACAATGGCAAAATGCAATAGAAATTATTACACTGCTCAATTCGGAAATTGCAGCAACACGATAAATGAAACCTAAAGTTATGAAAATTGGGGCGAAGATTATCAGTGTAGCTAAGACAATTATTTCATTTCTTGGTAGAGGGACAGCTGGTTGACAAGTAAGTGCTCATCGTTTATTAAGTCCCATCGATGGATGTAGAAGAATTCCCCAGTCTGGGGTTGTGTCTCTTGAAGAAAGCTTCAGAAGTGCACGATAATACATGAAAATAATAATTTTTACATTATTTACAGCAAGAAAATGGACATCCATTCAGTATCTAAACTATAGAAGAGGAAATCCTGTTACTATTGACAAGTATACATTTTAATAAAAACATTAAAACATAGCAATTAAGAATTTCTTACAGTGATATATGCACACTGACACGCATTTGAAAACTATTGGCAGGTAAACACTGAAGAAGAACATTGAAACTCAGTACTCAATTTACAGTCTTACAAGATAATAAACATAATGGTAAATATTCAGTTACAAAATTATAAAAGAGAATATTCAATTACAAATAGAATTATGCATTAATGTGTGAATATTAAAATCTGACCCGCAAATAATAATTCTTTACTCTCACAGTATATCAACTTCATGATTACTATATTGTTTCTATAGACAGCTGCTACAGTTGGCCCATTAAAAAGAGGGCCTTATATCTTGTTTAACGTATGCTTTGACTACAAATATTTACAGTAGCACATATACGCCATACATTTATAATGAAGAATACTCTGTCAAATATGCAGAAAACATTAAATGCATTTCGGTTGGCGGTACCAAGCTAATTACTTTTCTTCTTTCTCTGAAATAAAAAGGGAAAGCGTAATGCATTCCGTTTGTCTTTTTTGTAAAACTCTTGTTACAGGTGTTATTGGTTCATACACGAATGTTACTCTAAGTGGGCTTCCAGTGATATTTTCTGGTCGTCTCTGGAAATCAGATACATCTAAGTGTATCTATAATATGTCTATAGTATTGGGATTACTGACAACTCATGTGCACAAAGATAACTGCCTCTACATCCAAAGTGATTAAGGCAGCTTGTGTGTGAGCTACGGTTTTGGAAAAAAGTGTTTGTTCTGTTATTCATTTGATAGGTAATTACGCACTCTACGTCCAGTGTTGACTTCGGTCCAGATATACTGGTCTTGTAAGGTAAGTTATGCTTTTGTAGATGCCTTCGTATGTAAGTTTGGAAGCCGAGAATTATCCTTCCTTCAGCAATTGTAAGAAATGTTCTAAGACAAACGAATAATCAAAATCCTTTATGCTTGAATCCAGTCAGCTATATCTAGGAAGATTAAATGAACTTGGTATAAAATCTTGATCAAATACAAGTTCTATGTTCCTTCAGACTTCAAAAATCGGGCTAAGTCGTATAAGTTGAAAGTGCGATAGCTCGATTTTATGGATATGCGATTCCTACTGCAAACGGTTGCGATATTCTACCACAAAGTAAGAATTTTTAAGCTCAGAATTGTTAGTTATGACTCCGGCAAACTGCCTGCGTTTAGACCGAAATGCCTGCATTATTCAAAACTGCCTGTACATGTGCTTGCGAGAATAACAACCGTATATATGGTTGCCAGAATAACGACTAGATGAAAGCAATCGGTGGTCTGAGGCAAACTTCGCAGAAGGATTGTCAAATTATAAGAATGACTAGTAGTGATCGTTATTCTACTGAGAATGAACTTAGGTGCATGCGGCTTAGGAAATCCTGCAGTTTCTAGAGGTACATTTCATTTCTTTCTTAGGAGCAGTGAAGCGAGTTTTCCTTAGAATGTTCTCCACGAAGGCATCTCTTCCCTTAGGAAGATAGCCCTTGAGGCTTTGCCGTAATCACATAAACCAAATAAAACAAAACCCAGACGCAGTGATTTCCAGATGTTGGTTTGGAGACCATGGGGTTTACTCCATCAACCTCAACAAGCCTTCAAGCGAATTCGTTAGATCGCACTACAATGAATGGGACTGAAAAATATATATTAGCCAGACCCCACTAGCCTTCTTTCCGGGTATAATGGTAGTTAAATTTTATGTTCATTTCGTTATGAAACCAGAAGGTCAGTCATTCCTATATGGTATTTCAGAGGGTACTTTTTAGTACGAGAGTGCTAAGACATGTATTTCTCATGCTCCTTGAACAGGCTGTGTGGATTTGATACCCTATTGTACTCCATCGCATATCAGAATTTTCTTTTCTTTGAAAACATCTGGAACATCGTCGGTCAGCTATCGCAGAAGCAAGAGAAGCTCCTAATTTTAATGCTTCTAATTTTTACACCCAAAGTACGTGGAAAGGAGAGGCCATAAAATCATGTGGTGTTCTCATGTGGTGGAATTCATACGATGTTATCTCGTAACAGCTGCTTATTCTTGCTAAACGTTACCATCACCGCTAATGTCCAATTTTATGAATTACAACAACTCAATGACCAATTCTCCAAAGTTATCCTCGGCATGTTGGTCTTCGATTAATGCAAAGAAGATCGAGATCTGAAATGCTTGAGAGACTATCCTAGAAGTTACTAGATTTAGTATAAAACATTTTGCTTCATTTTCTGAATAGCTGAGACTATAAACTAACAGAATGATACATTTCACTGTTGTTCCGTTCTTGAAGAACGGATTTCGGCAAAGAAACAACGATAAGATATTCTTACTTCAACACAAACTAAGGAAAATGAGTTTAGAAATGCTTTTGAACATTGTTGGGAGATCCTGTATACGGATGAAGGATCATTAGCGAGAAACGTGTGAGGAAAGCCGGTTTATATTTACGTTACACACGAGGGAAAAAAACACTAAAAACAATACAGCCAAACGGTTCGTCCTGGATCGAACCCAAACCAGGTCATACTAGTAATCTGCAAAATTCGAGCATTAGTGGGGCTTAAAACAATTGAGTTAAAATAACATACAAAAGATTAAAATGGTGTGGAAAGTGATTGGTGTTGGAAAAGTGGTTAGTAACACTGACTATCGTATCAAAAAGTCCGGGTTCGAATCCCGTAGAAAGCATGGATATAAATTGTCTGTTACTTCATAGCAGGCAACGTTGCCCTTTCTATTACGACCCTCCATAATAAAGTGACCATCGCTTCGGGCCTTAGTAGTGGCCAATGTCTATAATAGCTAGTGCCCGCTATTGAAAAAAAAAAGAGAGAAGAAAAGATTAAATGGTTTTAGCCGCAGATAAGAAATTTAATTGTAAAAGATGAACCATTTCGAATTTTAGCTATAAATATATATAATTTTAACATAGTTTTAATTATGAAAATTAAGTACTTGAAACATATTTACATATAGGGTTTAACGAAAGTTTCCCGTGACCGCAAATATCGTAACCGCAAAAAGTTCGCATTGACGTGTATAATCATATTTTGTCAAACGGTTTATAGCAGTTAAAAGAAAAAGCTTTGCTTTAGAACACTGTGCTGTGACATTTGTAAAACAATAACCTCATCATTACGTACAAGATATCTGTAATGGAATTATCGCGCTACGAATTAGAACCATCATTTACTTTCAGTCCTGTTTCAAAATGTCAGCTACAGAATCACGTGTACAGCTTTAGGGATTAATGTTGTATCTATGACACCGTGAATATTTGGTACCAAACGTTCAAAAGCAAGGATTATAACATTCAAGAATCAGAGCACCTGGTCAGTCTACTGATGATCATGAGACCTGACTGCGAGAACTTGTAGAAGAAGATCAGTATGCAACCACTCCAGAGCTTGCTACGAAGTTAGACATTAGTGTCATATCCATTAGTCACGCTATGCATTGCATAAACGTGACGTACAAGTTCAGCTGCTAGGTGTCGTATAAGCTGACTCGAGCAGATAAGCACAGACGTGTTCGAGACTGCACTAATCTGCTCGAATATCAATTAAAGGACCAAATTCTGCACCGGATCGTCACTTGTGATGAAAAATAGGCTTATTTCTACAATACAGGCCGAAAAGCGGGTCTAATCTCCGCCCGGCGAACCGGCAGCATCGCAAAACACAGTTTCAGTAACAAAATGATCATGCTTTATATCTGGTGGAATTTCTGTGGTATTATCCACAAGGTTTATCTTGAGAAAGGTAAAACCCCCGACAGTAAGGTGCACAGCGAGATGCTAGTCCGTGTTGGCTCTGCTATCAAGGATAAACGATAAAATGCTTTCGGACGCAAAAAGGTAATCTTCCATCAACATGATGCAAGACCGCGTGTGTCTGCATTCACCGCCTGGACTCTGTTCGCACTCGAATGGGATCTTTTGCTCCACCCACCATATAGCACCGGCATCGCTCCTTCGGACATCAACCTTTTTTCACACCTGCAGCTGCATCTTGCTTGTGCTATCTTCAATTCTGCACAGGGAGTCCGAAATGAGTCTGATCTCCTTTTGGATTCTTGGTGGAAAACGTTCGTTACAACCATATACACGTAGCACATGGCACTTTTGAAGCGTCGTAAAAGACATAAACTTTTCCACACCTGCAGCTACATCTTCCTAGTGATATCTTCCATTCTGCGGAGGACGTTCGAAATGAAGTTGATCTGTTTTTGGACTCGTGGCTATCAAGTTTCTGGGTCGAAAGCTTTGAAAAACTACCAAACCTTTGACAGAAATCATAGATTCCAGTGGTGATTACTGTCCGCACTAAAAGTAAAGCTCTCATGATTTTTTCCTGACTTTATTAAGAACGTTTTTTGGTGGAAAACGTTCGTTATAACCAGACATTTATGCATGCTGAAGGACGGACCGTTTTCGAGAAATGGCTCGATGGGAACAATTTGTTTTAAGAGATAATTCTTACTGACCTATAAAAAATTAATTTTTTAATTGAAAAATATCACTAAATAGCCTGAATGTTTATATTTATTTTACTTGTTAAACTGGAGTTGCTAATCTAGGTTCAAATGATACTTACCTAATTAATTGTTTTGAAACTCATTTTACATATATATTCTCGAAAAGCTTAAAGCAACCTAGTCTAAAAGATACTTCAACGGAAAACAAGAAGAACCTAACGTTGGTTTTTTCCCCCTAATGCTGAATACCGAGCCTAGTCAGAAGGAAGCAACGAGATTGAAAGCCAGTCGGGAGAAAATTCCTAAGACACACGTGAGTGGTTTATATAATAAGAAACTGTATTGAATATGTAGGAATTCTGAGGATTTTAAGTTATCAGATGTAGCTACAAAACATCGTAATGACTGAAAAAATTATTTTTTTGTTATTCACCGCTATAGAAGACGAATAAAATATCAGAAAATTGCAAAAGTGCGATATTTAACGAGATCCTTACATTTGTATCGTTTTGTTTTTTCTCCAGAATAGAAAATAACTAGGTTTGAACACTTGGAAACTCTTGAACACTTGAACTCTCTGAGAATTTAGGTAAAACCCTTTGTTTTAACATTTGGAAAGAGGATTTAAATACTTCTAGAAGATGTGGGCAAAGATACTGTAAGATTATCCATGTTCAATGTTAACAGAGGTAGCAATCAAAGCAATATGATATATCAAATATGGGCGGACATATAAAGCATCGGTGACTGCACAGCATTTGTCTTTACGTGGAATCAAATTTAGACTGTATTAAAGAATTCTTGCTCAAAATTATGTTATTATCTATTCATAAAAATAAATTCAATATAAAAGTGAAATGCTGAAGATATTCTTGCGGAAAGAACAGGGAATAAATATATGACTTTCTGAAAAGTCCACAAATTTGTAAATGTTGGAATGTGTAGCTGTAATCATATAACACTATACCTTAACATTATCCTCGAACGAGCTATTGATAATTGGTTGTTATACATAGGCACAGATTCCTATCAAAGTGTTGGCTACGTAGGATCTTCACGGTTTTCGCAGTGTGGGATATGAATTAGAGTGTTCCATAGAAGCATTCTTTCCTTTAGGCAAATAGCTATGATAAGATTTTAAAAAAACCTGAAAGATTTCAAATTTGATATAAGGGTCGTTCAAATGACACTACAGTGGGTTTGAGAAATGGTTTAATAATATCAAGTAATAGCAAGTATAATAAATTAGTATACAAAAGAAAGAAATAATACAGACATAATAAATAAGCTAGATAAAGTCACCTTGTAGATTGAAACAAGTATCCTAGCGGTCAACGAGGCCGTGGATATCCTGGATGTAAAAGCTCCGGGGTTGGTTGTGAACAGTTTTCAACGGCAGCTTGGACCTCATTATCGTCGACAAATCTCCATCCCTTCAGAGCTTTCTTGAGTGGACCGAAGATATGGTAGTCACACGGCGAGAGGTCCGGATTATAAGGGGGTGTTCAACAACCTCCCAGCAGAATTGTCGTAACAATGTTTGGCACGCCACAGCCACATGAGGACTAGCATTATCTTGCAAGAGGATAACCCGCATGACAGCATGTCACGCACATCGGTGGTTCTTGATATTCTGTCTCAGATTCTGCAATGTGGCACTGCACGTGGCAAAAATGACAGTCGTGCCCGTAGGTAGCCATTCCAACAATAGTGGGCCACCGATGTCAAAGAAGCACGTTAACATGACTTTATCACTTTATCAGCTCTAGTGGACGTGCGAGACTTCTTCGGGTGTGGGGATGAAGAGTGTCACCATTCCATGCTCATACTTTTGGTGGCTGGAATCAAAGTCGTGGCACCATGTTTCATCAGTGGCAATGATACTTAAAAGGAATTGGTTCTTTATTTAGTTGTAATGCTCAAGGTTTTGATGGAAACAGACATACGATGATTCTTCCTCTCTTCTGTCAAACGTTTTGGCACCCACTGCGCACAAACCTTTCACGCAGTATTGTGTGTACACTTCCTATGCTCATTTCCTCTGGTATTTCTCGAGTGGTGATTCGCCGATTCAGTTTCAGGACACGGTCTGCATCTGCAACTTCTTGCTGGATGATCACCATAAGCGCTTCACCAGGTCTGGCCTGTCGTCAGTACTGCTTCTTTGACTACGTCATCGGAATATCGAAAATCGAATCGCAAATTCCTACGCCATCGGAATATTAATCTGGATTTCATACACACCACGCCATACACATTTTGCATTCGAAGATAGATTTTAAAAGCACTCACATTTTCCGTTGTTAAAAATTGTCCGACCTTTTGACGGCATCTATGATGCGAATGATGCCTTTTAACGTGTCCGACGCTATCACACACGCATCTTGCGGGATCTGACGATATCGCATGCACCCTGCGCCTTCTATAGGGACATGTGCAGTCATGTTTGTCTTCAAATGGCGTAGACTTATTACAGCAATGCTACTTTCATTTGAACGACCCTTATACAACGCTCAAAAAGGCGTTTTTTTCCTTTGCACAAACATGCAGGTTTCAAGAGCATTTGACCTAACGTCCCTTTGGTCTAAAAATATTAAAAAATAGAATAGCTTTAGAATTTTCGATAGGCAATCTCCTGCGCTAGAGATAAAAATGTTTTATTCCGTACATTGTTGCCACTGCTCGATTGGAAATCGTTCAGTTTTTTAAGCCAAAATTCGTTAAAGTTTTACAAAATATGAAACCGATAATGAAACAAATTCAAAATTCAAGATTCGAGCTCCCTATATTTGGGTGGAGATGAAGAATTCATTATTCAGAATTTGATGGCTTTAGATACCGTTGTTTTCTCACAATGCGAGAAACATGCATACGTACATTCATGCAGATTTTTCATTATTTAATTCCTTTAAATATAATACAAGGCTATAATATTTGGTGACAACAATTTGAAATGTGATTCAGCTCTTTTAGTGATTCGATGCAAAATGCCGTTTCGAGACTAATAACCCTTCTGGTCTATCGCCCCTTTGGGCTGATAATGTGCTATAGAGAGATAAATACAAAGCTTCGTAAACTATAATCATGCTTCTTTTCACTGAGTTTAACGTTTATTAATCTGTGCAATTGCGGAGTGCTTAATAATAATCAATTTCTATTTATTAGCTTCTTTTAATTAACTTCTCTGAAAAAAAGCAAATTAACATAAAATGAACATAAATGAATTTATTACAGCTTAAATATTTGCTCAGGAGATTCGTATCCTGCGCTAAAAGCTAAATCAAAATATTTCCGGGTGCAATTAGTTTAGTGTTTCATGCTGAATATCATTTATTGCATAGCAAAATAAAATTTATTTTATTGCTCTTCTCATTTCCTTCTCTGTTTGGATATATACTATTAAGAATCAAATAACCTTGTATGGTTTCATTTAGTTTCCCAAACGAGTTATTTTACGTTAATTTGCTTTTCTGTTCTTCTCGTTTCCCATTTGCCTGCCAGAATGTAAATTTCTACCTTGCGTATATTCAAATGAGGTAGAAAGGAAATAATGTTTAAAGGACGGTTTTATAGGGTAGATTGAGAGCGTGTTTCGTCTGCTGAAAGCTGGGTTGCTAATTTGACTCGCTTTAGAGCTATTTTCTGCGGCGCTACATTATTCTCGCCATTAGGCTCGTCAGGCAGACATTAGGTCAGACTCAATTTGCGCGTTTTTCTATCTGCGTAGCCATTAACTTACATTTACTTAGTTAAGTCGAGTTCGCTATTTTTAATTCAAGCCATAAATGCTGGCTATTCTATAAACGCAAGGGGCGCCTTCTGCTGATGGTTATATGAGTTAAATAATAGCGTCGTCTACATTCTTTCTCAGTCCTTGTAATACTTTACAAGACAGTGATAATTCACTTAAGGTCTTAGAAGTTTTCTACAATGGATGCTACCGAAGCAGACGAGACTTGATAATCTTAATGAAAAATAGGTCTTTATTTTTTATTTATGGTAAACTGGTTTTAATTATAAATTTTTTTCAAGTAAATCTTGCAGATTCTTAGGTAATGCAGAATAAAATAATTCTCTGTGCCTTAAAAAAATACGTCCCTGTAGTCATTTGCTTTTTCACGAACTTCTAAATACGACTAGATGTAACAAACTTCTTAAATTTACAAATTTTTCAGTCAGAAAGAAAGTATCTTTTCCTGCTTTGTAACCAGTTTTTGTCATTTATAATAACTTGAAGTTCGTATCTTATTCCAGTTGGAATGAGGCACATGGTAGCATATGCATTATGCTCTAGAAAGTATAATTTTTAATTTTCTTTACTTCAGCCGAAGCGTTTTTATTCTCTTTGTGTTACTTTAAAAAAATTCCATCAGTTATTTAGTATATTTGCTACATTCAGGTATACAGTTTTTTTTGTGCCAATTATTAATCATTACTACTGATATTTTTAGGAAATTTTAATACTGAAAGTATTTAACAACAATAGAACTGATAAACAATTCAACTAAACGAAGATATAAATAATTATTTAATTGATGTTCAAACTTCTGATTAATTAGTTGCCTTAATTAGTAGGAGAAAAACACAATTCCGAAAATAACAGACCAAAAATCTATACAACATGCTCCCCTCATTCTGGGACTTCGAGCTCTTTACCCTAAGTTTTAAACTCGGACTCTGTCACCATTGGTGAAAAATAAAACGAAAGCTTTGCATTGACGTTGGAGCCGCCGTGGAATGAAAATAGTTCACACCGAGTTGGGGTGTTTATAGCCTTTGCAATAATTTTATATTATGTTTCTAATTTTGTATTATATTTTTAAAATAATTTTATATTATATTTCTAAAATAATTTTATATTATATTTTTAAAATAATTTTATATTATATTTCTAAAAGACTTTTATGTTATAGTATTTTTAAAACAATTTTATATTATATTTAAAAAATAATTTTATATTGTATTTCTAAAATAATTTATATTATACTTCTAAATTAAATATTTTAAGAGTTACTTATCGAGTCATTATTATGGAAGGAAATATTTCGCCCATGTTCCACGAATATTTATTTGAAGTTATTTAAAATAATTTAGAAACTTTTGTAACTTGAATTATTTATTTCACACTTACTACATATATAATAGACACCTTTTTTCATCCCTATCAACATTTTCTTTATCACTTCGTCTGAAACTAAGAGGTTTTTTTCCTCCCATTGGATAACAGGAAATTAATCATGTAACTCCAATAATTTTTCTGTATATATTAGGCATTGCCAGTTTATTTTCTATATATGATTCGAGGCTATCTTATATTACAAACTGCCTCAGATAATGATCGCACTGCGTTTTAAATGCCATAAATACTCTCTGAGAAGAAAATTAATAGCTGAGAACAAATAGATTTTCTTCTCAAATATTAATAGGGAGTTTTTTGATATATTGAAAATGGAGCTAATGCATGTAAATGACCTTTAAGAATTTTCCCACTTAAAAGCTCTCATTAGTGATAGGATCACGATTGTTCCAAAATTCATATTTTGAGCCCTAAGGAAGAATTCTCATTTTTCTAAAGTCACTTAACACAGTTGATAAGTTTCCGTTTTCTCAAAATGAATAATATATGAAAGAGTAAGTATTCTGCACTCAAATCGTTTGCTTAAAAGAGAGGGCGTTTGAAAGCTATAAGGTATTTTCTCCTTCATATTCGCATGTTCCCTGGTAGTGGAAGCATGCTCGATGCGTATTTGGGGTGGTCCAGAGTTTGAATCCAGCCGAGGGAATTCTTGATTTGTTCAGTTTCCTGATATCGAAAAATTCTAAACGAGTCTACAAGTCACGCCTGAACAAAAAAGGTGGTGCTCGATAATTCGTCACGACCAAAATGTAGTGACTGGGCCCCATAAACCCCTTTAAAAGGAGTCGTACTTTAGATATTTTCTCTGTCTTTCCCGCATGCCTTCGTGATGTAACTGGAAGCATTTTCTGCGCTTATTCGGGGTTCCAGATTTCGAGTCCCGACGAGGGCATTGCGGATTTCTTCATTTTCCTGACTTAAAAAAAATTCTAAATAACCCCATAGTTAGTAACTAATTTTGCATAATTGCCACATTTATTTTCATAATTCACACCACAGCTAATTTATGCACTTGATAATTTACTAGGAGATTACATATTTTACAAAATTTATTCAGCAAGTTAAAATTCGCCGATGTATTGATGCTTGACGAAATTAACCTACATTGTTTCTTAAACACAACTAGCAACTCTGTAGCAGTAGATTTAATAGAATAATCTATCAGCTAGAAAATTAAAGGATAATGTCAGGCAATCTTTGAACCATAGATTTGGGTAGAGGCATATGACTAGCACTATACGCGTGTCACTACAAATGTTCGTATTCAGTTTGTCATATGGTACTAAAAATATAATTGCCATATGTAAATTTGTAGATTTTTACACAGTATTCAATAATAATCGAAGGTAAATATTCAAGCCATTGTTAAATAGAGAGAAATCTTTATAAATCTTAACGGGGCTTTTTTTTTACTTTTAACTTTTTTAAATTTAACCTTATATACTCAACTCTCTCTAGGTGCCGGGCAAACTAAACTTAAAATAAACCCTACTAAGATGATTTAGTTGGAAAGGGAGGAAGGAACTGGTTGTTTGGGCTAGACTCTTAATAATATTAAATATAACTTTTCTTAAAGCAGTTAATTCACACATAGCAAGGCAAAGCAAATTCTTCTTAATAAACTTAACCTGAAAAGGAAGCTGGAATAAATCTTCTCTGGAACTCGGTAAAACTAAATACTAAATCTCAACCAAGCATTTCTATATTCACTCATTTTAAAATAAACTCAAGAATAATTCATATTCATTTCATAGCAAAAACCTCATAAGCACCAGAGGAGAAATATTCAGACACCAATCACTCAGTTCCACTACTAAAAATCAAGCACTAGTTTTAACCTTCCTGGCACCTAAAAGTCATTTCAAATTCTATCTTAAAACACATTCAAAGTAACATTAATAAGTGGTTAGTACATATTTGCTAAAAACAGGGCGCGTTGTGAGTACCCTAAAATGCATAAACATTTTTCAATAACCCCAAGCAAAAATCTCCATGTTTCTTAAAAGCCTCCCGGCTCAAACAAATGGAGTGACTGAACAGACCAACTACATACACACAAAAAAAAAACAAATGCAAGTAATAACATATAATCAAACTCATTTATTAATTATCTAGGATAAGTTTATGGGAGACCTGGCCAGACTACCCTTACATACAAACGGAATTAATATTCCACATTAAATTTCTCCAAGAGTCATTTATCAAGATAACATTTTTTTTTTGTTTAACGCAATAACGGTTACTTAGCAATACTGGAAACATTAAATTAATCATTTAAAACAACTTCTACGGAAATTACAATTTACATAAATTTCTTATTTTTGACAATAACTTTAAATTCTACCAAGACACAAACAATCTTCTTCTTCCCCCCTTTATTTTTCTTATTTTTCAACTAAATTTTCCTCTTTCTCTCCAGATTAAGCAAGAACAGTTTAAATTAAACTACTAAAAAAATATAATGTTATGAAAAAAAAACTCACAGTTGACTTTCGGGATCCTCATGATAAGAAGCTATAGGCTGCAGAGGAATTCCGCCGTTGAACTGGATCTTGGTAATGAGCTACAATAAAGTCCACGAAAAATGACCTCTTGTAGAACTTCAAAGAAGAAAGGCCCGGCAATCAAAATTCTAAAACATTAAAGTTGAAGGAGAAACCTCCGGGGACAGAACGTTGATACTTCCCTTCTCACGAACAGAGAGCTTCATTTAGGTACGAGGCCTTACACTTCCGTTTCACGGGAAAACCCGCTTCAAACTCGGAAGAGTTCGCTCTGAGTTCTACTTCTCGCAACTTAGAAGAAAATCTCCATTAATCACATCATACGGCATCGCAAACGCGAGCCACCTGCCGGGGTACAAGTGCAGCATCGCAAATCTCCTCAGCTAAAAGCCGAGTTCGTCCGCAGAACGCTAGCGCAAGCCACCCAAGCCCGAGTAGGCCTGGCCGCAGGCCAAAAGCCCTCTCTGCTGAATCTTCAACTCAAAAACTCTCTCCAAGACTCTGGTAAAAAACTGACTTCAAAATTCGCGCAACAACCGAGGAAAACTCGGTTTCTCCTCCCACTCACAATTATAGGTCCAAAGTTACACATAAAATTAAATTCTTGCCAATCCGAGACTTTTCAATATAATTTAATAGGACAAATTCAAACCCCCAAACGAATCAGAATTAAGTCATTGTCTACAGTAGCACCTGCGAAACTGGAAACTAAACATTCGACCCCCTCTGCTAACAAGCGAAAAATATAAGAAACAACAAAAAACTGCCCTTTCAAGGATTCAATTTACAACTTCCAGCGAGGCCATAAACAAGGCGACATCACGCGGGAGGTCCGGCTACAGTATTCACTTTCCCACTTTTGGAACAAAGACAAGAGAACAACGATATACTACTCAATGTTGCAACTGTCATCTTAAAAGGCATTTCCCACAGATGTTACTTCTGTTAGAAGACGCTCCCCTCTCTGCGTTAAAATTGACCGTTGAAGGGAAAAAATAATTGCCTAAAAATGTAAGTACACACTTTCCAAATATATATATTCATTACGCTCTTCACAAATTCAAACTTAAAAAACCAAATACAAATACAAATACAATACTTAAATAATTGATTACTTAAATCATTAAAAACACTTAAATTAAAAACACAGAATTCGCGACACAACAGTACTCAAATCATTTGCTTAAAAGGTGTTTGAATTAATATGTCATACATGTCATTATCAGTAGGGATTATCGACAGAGTTGTCCCAAGTACTAAAAGAGAAATCAGAGGGATAAAAAGAAGCTTTATTGAAAAAGTAGCATGGAGGGCAATGCGACTGAAGGCCGAAACATTAATTGATTACTTAAATCATTAAAAACACTTAAATTAAAAACACAGAATTCGCGACACAACATTCCACCCACGAACCGGGGTTCACATCATTTGTGCATGCTGGATATGTGGTTCTTAATGAGCTGTTGAGACACTGCTGCTCGTTCCTCTTGTAGCACCAATCGCAGTTTCGGAATCTTTACTGGCAATAAGTTACGTGCTGCCACGGTTGTCCCTAGTAAGTTACGTACATGCTTGACGGTATTTAGATCCAGAGACCTTGCCGACCAATCCACGTGTTCAATATCTTCACTCTCCAACAGCTCTTCGACAGTAACTGTGCGATGAGGTGGAGCGTTGTCGTCCATGAAGAGGAACTGAGGACCCATAGCCCTTGTGAAAAGACGCATGTAAGGAAGAAGAACCTCGTTACAATAGCAGTCCCAGGTGACGAACCTCCTTGGGAGATATGAAGGTCGGTCCGGCTACCAAGCATTATGTCTGCTCGAACGAGAACTCCGCGACCTCCAAAACAGTCCCTTTTGATGATGTTGAAGGGGTTATTGCGTGTTACCCGCTCTGTCCAGATGTGTATGTGTCTAGAATCGCAACTCAGACTAAATCTGCTCTCATCTGTAAAGAGTACTCGTCCCCATTCATTGTCTCTCCAATTCCGGTGTTCCCGGCACCACAGAGAACGCCTTCTCCGATGGGCACACCGTACAGGGCGTAGCACAAACAGACCACCAACGTGCAGTCTTTTGGCCACGGTAAAACGCAATATCGGTCGTCCAGTCGCCTGTGTCGTGTGTCTAGCGATTTCTCCCGCTGTCTGCCGCCTGTTTCTTCTGGCCTGTAAGGCAACATACCGGTCATCTGCGGGTGCGGTTCCTCGTGGACGACCACTTCTAAACCCCCGGATAGCTCCTGTAGTTGAAATTGTCTCCAAAGTCGAGAATCGATGCTGTGAGCAATTCCGAACTCTGCAGCCACACTTGTCACACTGCGGCCTTCCTCCAACTTTCCAATGATTCGACCTCGTGTAAAAGCATCCAGATGTCCTCTAACAGATTGATTATTCGCCATTTCTCGCTGAGGCAGCAACTCGGTGTGATTTTAACTGCTATACGGAGTGCAATCTCTTTGCCAGATATACTGATCTTACACCGACAATATGCTTTATACTACTCAGACACTCCCCCATTACGTCTACCTGCATATCTGCGCATGTGCTACCGTACATCACCTTACTTAATCTCCTGATTGGTCTTTCTGTCCGTTCTACCTCTTCGTTCAGCTGATAAGCTAATTTTTCAACTTCGTCCTTAATATTTGCACACCAGTGTAGTACGGAATTTCAGTTCCACAAGTTAGGAATATTCCACTTTTTTGTAGACTTGGGATATGATACATCCCACGCGCTTTCCCGCGGGTTAAAGCTGAAAAGTGAATAATATTCATTTCGGAAGTATTGGAAAGAATACAAATTTTTCCTATATTACCACTTACCTCTAGAACTAATATCTGATTTCCCATTTTTACAAGATTTTATGTAATTCGTTCATGATATTTGTTACTATAGTTAGAAGTTTACAATCGATTTTTAAATTACTTCCTGATAAGGTACGGAGATAAAATTTTGCACGAATGCATTTAGAGGATGAAAATATAATGTGGTGAATTATGTGTTTCAAAATAAGTTTCATATACTTTTAAAATTAACACTGTAGCGATTATTTTCCGCACTTACCTTTGATTAACGAACAACTGAAAACATCAAAATTTTACTTCTTGCATCGTTGGATACAGCAGAAAAAATATTTTAAGTGATGTTTATAGGAGAATTTTAAAGTATTTTCTGATTTTTTGGCAATTCGGAAATCGTTCGATATTTTAAACCATTTGTTGACCATTATTTTAAAATTTCGACATCTAAAAATTTATCTCTTTATTTCGATATATAAAAACGTGTCTGTAAAGGAAATGAAGAGGATGCGAAACACAGTTTAAGGTACTGTAACATCAGAGACATTGTATTTTATTGCAGGAGGTAATATACGTAAATTTTAATGCTAAGTTACAAATAATATATTTTATCGTAATGTAAATAACAAAAGAATTCTTAGCAGTAAGAAAATAAATATTCGTTGTTTAAAGTTCGGTGTTCATTTATGAATTTTAAATAAAATATTAGTTTATAAAAACCTCTTTTATTTATTGTATTAGTTCTTTGAATCAATGCTAATGTGTTAGAAGAACAAAAGTTAAGATAGTAAACTCTTATAATTGAATATTTGACGTTTAACCCTTCACCGGTTGAGAGATTAAACAGTTCCTTCTCCCCTAATACGGGCTATATCTGTCAACTTCGTTCACACGTTGGTTTTAAAATAAGTCTATACTAAGCTCCATTGCTAGATAATCAGACCTGGCTACATCACAAGTTGTTTAAGGATTTCACTTAAATGTTCTAACTTTTCAACTTTATGCCACTTGGTATAAGAACCGAGTAATCACAGCGAAGCGAACATGGTCAGGTCTGGTTGCTTAGCAACGAAGTTCGGTTTAGACCTGTTATGATTTTAAAACTAAAACTACTGAACGAAGGTTCATTCGTAGCTGTGTTATTCATGCTCACTGCAGTACGAAACTAGAATGCGAACTGAGCTTGTTGATGAGCATCAAAAGAGTTAACAAAAAAGTTAACATTTAATACTAAAATATTCAGCATAGCTAATTATCCTGTTGATTAATATTTCCAAAAATGCAATTGCAATATATTTTAAGCAATAATTTATGTAATATGTTTTAGTTCATACTATCCTATTTTTTAAGGAAGATAACTGAAAACTTCTGTACATAAAAAAAAATGCAATGAGTTAAATCGTGAAAATCATTTACTAATAGAACATTCCTTTTATTCATACTTTCTAAAATAGCATTCTTAGTGCAATAAATAAATAAAAGTAATGCGTTCACTTTGCAATGCCTTCATTTGTAAAATCAAAAGAATTATTTAACCTCAACCCGTCTTTTCCTTCATGCATCTTTTCCTTCAGTATTAACTCTGACTAAATTGAATGCATTGAGAAATTCAACCGCAAATATTGTTCTCTTGCCGATAAAACTCAGTCTCTAATTCTTTTAATCTTTCACAGAAAAAAAAAAAGAACAGACGAACATTCGGATGCCAGCATATTGCATATCCTCGTTGTTTTCACAGACGTTCTTAAAAGTTTCCTCCGAGCCTGGATCTAATGGAGAATTTATCTGCTCTTAGCGATAGAGGAATTCAACCTATTGTTCTGATATGAAAAATATATTTTTGGCTTCTCTTTTTCCCAAGGGAAGGCAAAACAAACAAAGAAGATTGGGGAGTTGCTTCAAAGATTTTAAATTAGCGCGTCTGGAAGGATTAGAAAATAAATAGGATTGTTTTCTCTTTCTAATAGCAGACGAGTTTAATTAATAAATGGTTATAAATGATTTGAATTTGAAATTGCTCACAATGATCGCATTTTTTCCCTTCAATTATAAATCAATGGTGAAAACTTAAGAAGTGGCTTTGAACATGCCAATTTTCTTTGGGTAGAAAAGAACAATGCTTAACAGTTTTAAATTTAGTTGCTGTTACTGTACGTTTGATGGAGATGAGTAATTACGCTTGGGTAAAAGATTTCAGTTTAAATTTATTTTAGAAAGTTTGCTTTAAATAAATGAATTGATTCTGGCGAGGACCAGAAATCATTCTTTTCTAAGCAATGTTTAAAGAAGTAGCTTAATAAATAATAATACATACGAGAGTAAAAGGCTGCTATATCACTCAGCTAGTGGTATGCAGAAATAGTGCAAATGGGATTTTGTGTGGCAGTACAGCTATGAGAAAAATAAACAACCATATGAGTTTTCTTATTCGCTGGAAACATCGCAGCAAAAAACTTTGCGGGCGAAGATGTCGTAATTGTATTTTATTAAGTAATCGTAAAATTGTATTTTATTAAGCTAAATTGAGTGTTTGTATTTAGATATTAACTTGTCGGGATTTTGGACAGTCGGGATTTCGACCCTGTCGGGATTCTGGACACTCGGGATTCTGGCTTGTCGGGATTTTGATCCTGTCGAGATTTCGACCGTGTCGGGACTTTGGGTTGTCGGGATTTCGGCCCTGTCGGGGTTTTCGACAGTCGGGATTCTGGCTTGTCGGGATTTCGGCTGTCGGGATTATGACCCAGACGCATCTAGTCCTTGACATGTTCAGTTATAACTAACGAATGGACATCCAAACGATTAATGGAACTATGTACATCAAAATGTTAATGACACTTTAACAAAAAATATAAACTGAATCAAAACAAGAATCAATTTTTACTGGAATAATATCAGATTAACGAAGTGAAAAAAAGTAATTTTACAATTTGATAACTAATCGAGAAATTTTAATACAGATAACCTCACTTAGTTACTCGTTTTACTACTTCTAATCATTCTATGGACAATATTTTTCATATACTATTATCAATACAATTTCATTAAAGAGATTAATTAAATAAGGACCATCAATAGTTCCCTGCAGAAGCATAAATTTCTATTAACTCTTATGTATAGCATTAATTTTCTACTCATTTACAATTTCTGAATGCTTAAGTTTCCTTCTTGCTTGTTAAGCAAAAAGGTATTAATTAATTCAAAAGTGAGAAATAATGGGGTCATTCCTTCGTATACTCACAAATCATTGTACGAATATATTTAAAACTTCTAAAACCTGAAAAATTCATGTCTCAGATGTTATAATTGGTTATCGTTACCCAGTTATTTACAGATGCTTTATTTTCAACCACGATATTTTCTAAGACGATTTGCTAGAACTGCGATGATTTTGAATAGCTTTAATTTCGATGGTGATGTTTTAGGGTTGAGTTATTTTCTCCGTCCTTTCTTTTCTCTCACGATGTTTTTACTCTTGCGTTGTTTTCCGCGATGTTTCCGGCGGGCACCAATTACGATTAAAGAGTGTATGATCTAATTTTATTTTGGTTACATGCCAATTATTCGTATTATTATTTTACACCTGGGATCCCCCCTTTCCTTGAAATGTTAATCTTAGTCCTTAAACAAGACATTTACAGTGTAAATCCAGGCTGGGAAGCTTTAACTAATTTTCCTTATTTTTTCGCAACCGCCCGACATATTTTAATCGTTTTCCAGTTACAAAATTACTACATCAATCATACATTACGGTACCGTGTTAATCCCTTTAGATCCTACTTCATGCTTTCTAACATTTGAACATTAAATTAATAATTAATGTGTGGATGAGCTTGCAAATCATAGCAAATTTTATAAGATCCGTGAATTAAACTGGACACGGTTACCCTTATTTCTTTTTCCACATTAATGTTTTCTCTATACTTGCTTTTTATTACAGCGACTGCTAAAACCCAGCTTCACAAAAATATCACATCAAAAATGGAATTAAAATCCTCTGAGCCTTATCACTTAGAAGAAGATATTCACCTTTTATTGAAATCCAAAATTCTGTTAATTCCATGCTGCCAAATTTTGCTTTCAGATTGTTGCGAAAAGTAAATCGATAAGGTTTTCTTCTTGCACAGAAGTAAATTCAGACGAAGCATTTGTGTTAATGGATCATGAATCCGTGTAATCCTATCAAAATTATTGTTTTGAAAGTATTTTTCAAACAAGGTAATTAGCTGCGATAGCTCTCTTCAAACGTAGTTTTTTATTCTGAGAAAGATCAAGTTCATTTGACGACAAAATTTGCTGCAATATTAAAAACCAATCTTTGTCTGCATCATCATTCAATTTTCATCTTCTTAATTTGAGCTTTTTTATAGAAGCTGATAGTTTTTCCGTTGACTTCAAGGAGGTTTATGTTTTTTCTCTCAAAAAGTAGATTAAAGGTATTGAACATTTCAGAAATGCCGCATAAATACGCCAGTTGTATGAGAATTTGTCATCAGCAAAATCTTCTGCATCTTTACATCCTTCTTCTTTAAGGAATATAAAATTTTTTGCTGCAATTAAAAGGTATGTGATAAAACATTACCACGAAAGAGGCATCATGCATTGCTATAACAAAACAAGCATCTCCCTTTAGTATAAATAAAACAAGCGTTCGGTTTCCGTATCCACATAAAGTTTTTTTTTTTTGAAAAAAACCTTGTTTTCTATAGATGAGATTGTATTAAATATACCACATTCACCACGCATTCTAATACCTGGTTCAGTGCAGGATTCGGATGCTTTGACGTAATTTCTTGTATATGAATAATGTAGCTGGTTTGCAGTGCATTTGGTAATTTTTAACTCATAATTGCCTATAATCCTCTATAGCAGCCAGACATGGAACAACTCTATCAGTACAGACGCCAATGCACTTAGGCATATTCAGATTACTTTCAGATATCAATGTATCAAGATTTTGAAGAAGCCCTGATCTTTGCTCCTGCAATGACATTTTTACAAAGCAGAAAGTCTTTTTAATATTATTACCCTCTATAAACCATACATAGCATATCAATGAACATTCTTATTGTTATCCGTAGCCTCATCTAGCTGCAATCCGGATTTCGCACTTTTAACTTTTCCAGTTAATTGATCGTTGATATCCTCTGCCATATGCTGTATTCTCCGACTAACTGTGTTATTGAACCAAGATCCTTTTAAAAGCAGCTTTTTAGCAGACTTATGAACCGCGATTTTTAGCACATCTACAGCAACCTGTTGAGTAAGTTCTTCTACGATGGTATGAGGCTTCTTACATTTCTCGATTCTATAAGTCAACTTGTAAGATACTAGCAAAGCGTTGTTTGGTACTGATGCAGTTTTATAAAATGCATTTATTTGTTATTTTAGTTCTTTTATCTCCCTTGCAAAAGTCCGTCAACTAGGTTTGCTAACCATTTTGTGGTGATTCAATTTACTTGGA
The DNA here is from genome assembly GCA_000611955.2 of Stegodyphus mimosarum. Classification (NCBI taxonomy): domain Eukaryota; kingdom Metazoa; phylum Arthropoda; class Arachnida; order Araneae; family Eresidae; genus Stegodyphus; species Stegodyphus mimosarum. The sequence goes on along the minus strand of KK118685.1, from coordinate 14,541 downwards.
AGCATACATCCCACTGCCAAAACGTTCACACACAATACACACTTCGATCTCTCTCCACCATTTAGTTCTATTAATGTAAAACCGAACTCTAAGTAACATCATATTTACGGTATTTTCGTTTCTTCACAGTCATGCTACTGGTTGAAGATATACTTGCACTATTATATAGACTAGTGTTCAAAAATGGGTTTATCGTTAAAGATGCAACAGCAAAAATTCGCAAAATGTTTTATTAGAGACAACAAACAAGAAGTAATATAACAATAATGACACTGCATGAACTGATTAATACCACTGTTTATTTATATGAAGCTCGGAGTTTAATTTCCCTAGACTTAGATTATAAAGTGACTGACTGAATCGAGCTGGCAATGCTCGCTTATATGTTTTTCGCAAGATCTTCCAGAACAGTTCAAATCTGTCTCAAAGACTCTACGCATCTCGACATATCTATACTACTAGTCAACCGAAGTTGAAAACACTGGATATAATAGAAATTGTTTACGTCCTCTATAGAATATAGATCTACCATTTTCCATATGTCATAGTGTAAACATTACGCCTAATTTGATCAGCAATAAGAAAACAACCCCCTTTTTTCCCCATTACTGGCGAAACTGCAAATTTGAGCAAACCCGATTCGACCCCACTCTCAGAGCGAAGTAATTCATTCATTCACTTATCGGAAGGATGACAAAGCCATTTGTTGGGGGTCTGCTTCAATTTTGACGTATGTGTATAATTTCCAAACTTCGTAAGGCTGGAAAATAACTTCGCAAGTTAGCTAAGAATCGTTATGAATGTTTCTGTTAAACTACGGAGCATTTTCCTAAAAACAGTTCGTCAACGAAATTCTTACTTTTGTTGTTGATTTGAGTCGTGTTTCTATAGCAGCATAAATCGTATAGTTTCCAACCTGAAGGACTACTCCAGAATCAAAAGACAAGTTTGAGCTAACTTTAGCATCAATGCGAATAAAAGTTCACGTTTCTTTTGAAGGAATGAGTCGTGAAAATGTCATTTTGCCTTGTAAGTTCTCTCAAGTTAGACTGTAGTGAGGTGTGATCTAGAAGATGTAAGGCTTCCAGCTTGTGTTATGTTAGCAAGAATATTCTGCGCCGACCACTTTACTTTTAAGTCAAGTGAAAACAAAGTGCACAAAAATTCTAGATATTTCTAGCTTCTCAGTTTGGTTTTTGTTTAGTTAAGTCAAATATCTTAGTTCAATTCATTATATAGCTTTTAGAACATTTCGCGGCATCCCTGTGAAGAGGCAGTAGCCGCCCAAGGCGCCGCGATATACATTTTGAGAACAACGGAACAAAATGATTAGACAATACCGCCAATCACACTGTAATGTTTTGCAACTAGTAAAGCACAGTGTTATACCCTTCAGCTGTATTAAGCCATTGGATACTATCATTTAATTCATTATTCAGTTTATGTATAATATGCTTTGCTTAGCTTATTAGCTTCAATATTCTTTCTCTATATTTGTAATTAGCATTAGAGCATAATCTGGGTATCTGCAAGTTTGAACATGTGACTTGCCATTAGTTTTTATATAATATAATCGCAGCATGCATCCTTGAGCATCCTTGTTAATCTAATTTTGTCAATTTATTTAGCTTCATGATATATAAATCTAAAATATTTCTACTGATTGCATTTTTCCTTTGTACTTGTATTTATACTTTGGCCTTACTATATTTGTATGCCCAAATTATTGTGGAATATTGTAATAGTAGGGTCTACAGCTTGTACTTTCCCTCCTCGTTCCTGTTTTACTTCCAATATTTTAGAGAACGTTTCAATATTTCTTTCATTATTCCCGGAGGACACTTCACTTAACTCTAGTTTATTTTCTTTTTTTTAAAATTTCGTAGACAGTATCTAACAGGCTGATGATCACCTAATCTAGTTGACTAGCTGTTCTGTTAGTTGCAAAAAGGAATAGAAGGCACAAAATACCGACCAGATATATGTATGTCAATATATAAATAAATGTTTACGTTAGAGTGTTCAAACCATAGCCAAGTTTCATTTACATTTTAATGTGCTTAAACGAGAAACTTGTTCAACGCACAATTACATATTTAAATGCTATTTATGACTATTCATGTCATCAATATCTGTGTTTACTTCTAGAATGAACAGACGGAGTACGGAAAACATTTTGAGACTAAAGAAAATTGCTAGCAAAATTAGGTATTGCAATAAAGCATTATAAAACTTCATATTTTGATATGTTTTTCTAGAGTTAAAATACGACTAACTTTAAAAGTTAATCACGCATATTATATGTTTGTTTGAAAAGTGGTTAGTAAAATCATAAATTTAGAAACATAACGGTTTAATGCGCTTAGTTACATGCCATGATTTCTATACACATTATATTCTAGTTGTTCCTTTAAAACAGATCTTGCTGTTAAAAAACAACATGCTGCTATACATTTCGTTAAAAAGGTTTCTTGTAACCTGCAATAAACCAATTTTATTACTGAAGGCTCAAAGAATTTGCCGTTAATGCTTTTAAGAGGCAAATCTGCAAACTCTGCAGATGATTGATATGTACACGCATATGAATATGCTTGTTTGTTTTTCAAACAATCTAACAGTCACAGGAATTTTAATAGTTAAGTTACATTAATACGCGTAGAAAAATTGTTTTTATTTTCCAAAATTCTATTTTTTATTAGAAGACGAATTAGGAACTACATGAAATATGCTCATTTGCGGCATCTAAGATTTTTTTTTTGATAAATATGGTAAGTGGATTTTAAGAAAATACGTCCTGAGCAGTAAAAAAGTAGCATTTGATAAAAACGAAAAATTTGTTAATTCCGAAATTATTAAATATTCTTGCTAACGTGTAGCTGAAAAAATAAATAAAAAAGCTATTTTAAAATACTCTTTTTTCCTAGGTATTATGAAAAATTTAACTAACGCACGTTAAAATCTATCCAAGAGGATATTTCTTCAAGTCAAAAAGTTATTTTGTTTTTACTTAGAAAACTTTAAGTAATTCTAGTAAAATGAAAAGTGGAGACATACATAAATATTTAATAATACGAATAGCACATAAGCCTGCCGAAACTATTACTTCGGTGTGTCTAACGATCGTTCAGATTCTAGCTTTTCACTTCCCTAGGGGAACAAAGTTCAGCAATTTAGTCAAGTGTTTTAGACAGTTTTCTTTCCAGCTAAAATTTTTGAAGAGAGTTTTCCGAGAACATTGTCTTGTAACTCATTAAATATTTATGCAACTTGCGCAAAATGTACACAAAAGTAGTATATTTTTGATTACGTTCAGTACTTTGTAATTATATTCCGTTCATTTCAAATGTAATACACTTGCATACAGAACGAAAAAAATGGTTCAGATTTATATAAATCCCCCCAGTTGCCTTAAGGGAACTGAGGCATAATACATAAAGAAACCGTGCGTAAAACGGCTTCTTCTTTGATGCCATGTTCACGGTACTATTCACACTTGCACTTCAAAGCTCAGTTAAAGCAGTAGGTTTAAAAAAAAAGCTTTTAACGATGTAAAGCAGCATGAATAGTTTTAGAAGCTATCAATTAAATACCATAGGCATAAACATTAATAACAATTTAAAACTAATAATATTGTTACGAATTTTGTATTTAGTTAGATATTTTTAATAGAATTATAATTAAAATTGTTTTATTTCCTAGTACAATGCAGCGCGTGATAAATTTGAATAGAAAGCTACGCCAAAATAAAAATACAAGAGCACGTGCATTTAACTTTGAATAAAAGTTTTTCTCAGTAACTGGTATTTAGTTTGAATAAGTGTAATTGACTACTTTGTTAGCCTTAACTGTAATTCTACTCTTTTTCATTTCCAGAAATTGCTAGAACTCTCTCGCCCGGCCGATTTAAGAAGCTATAAAAGCCGGAGAGAAGCATCTCAGCTTGGTTGTTTAAGTCAGCTGTTGTTATTTATTAGCTACTGTAATTTTTTTGATCGGATTAGCTTTCTCTGCGCTTTGGATTGCGTTTTATTTAACGTTTCAGTGGTTTAAAAACAGCTAGTGTTTATATTGCATGATATTGTGATATTGTACGAATATCTTTGAGGAACAATCCAGCATTTTATTATGTTTCTATTGATTAGAATAAATTTTATTAACATTTTATCGGACTTGCGCATTCAATCTTTTACCAATCCATACGCACGGAGGAATATAATAATAATACAATGTGTCACAAAAGATATATGTACCTAGCAGGAAACGAACTACTATCATGTAACGTAACATGTATGCAGTGTATGAAGAGATAAACAAATGAGTACAGAACAAAAGATCGTTTTATAAAGAAGATATGGCATCAAAAAGGTTAGAAATCAGTAAATACTACATCCACCTCTGACGGCTATAAAAGCCGAAATATGGATGGCATCGTATCATGTAGGTCACCTATGACGCCCTACGGAAGAACATGCCATAATCTTTGCAACTGGGCAGTTAATTCTCCAATATTCCGAGACGGCTGTAGTTGCCTTCAAGGCGTGTTCCAAAAGTGATCTATTGGCAAGAAGTGCTTACCGGCCAAGAGAGTACATCATATCTCTGAAGACATTGTTGTGAGAGTCACGCAGTATCTGTACGAGAGTTGTCTTTCAGACAAATGGCACTGGGTAACGTGATAGAATAGACAGTACAACCGACGTTAAAATATCGTCCACGTAACTATGAGCCGTGAGAGTGCCTTGAAAAACGACTAGAGATGATCGTGTATCCCCACAAAGCGCTCCCCACACCGTGACACCTTGCGTAATCGGCGTATGCCGCCCGACTAAAATGCCGGGTCAAACCGTTGCCCTAACCACCTCCCCAAGTGTGAGAGTTGGTTATCAGCATTAAGATTGATTCGGGATTCATCGCTGAAGATCATACGCCTCCAGTCGGTCAACGCCACCTTACCGAGTTCGGCAAAAATGTAATCAACACTGCCTATGATGTAACTACATGAAATAGTGATAGGCGTCTTAATGGGCGTTGACAGCGTCGTCCAGTCGTCTCCCAATGGTTTTCCCTTGATACTACTGGATGCCTGGAAAGTGGTAAATAAAGTCGAATCGATGTTAGCGACGTTTTTGGTACGAAAGTGGTCGCTGTTATGATTGCATAATCCTCGCGCTCATTTCTGTTCCTGTGATGCCCTGGCCTACGCAAGGCTAGATTATTCCTTCCTTGATCCATTGCCGCCAACATCGAGAAACTACCATATCGCTTTGACCATGGCGTCGGCCAATACGCCTGTTCGACCAACCTGCTTCTCAGAGGCTTACTATACGCCCCTTCTTAAAGTCCAACAACTGTTCGTACTGCCGCCGCTTACGTCTCAGAGGCATCTCTAGTCAAAATGACGTCCATCTAATATTGATTCACTAGCAATATATGGCCAAATGTTTCAGTCAACACTAAAAACATTTTTAAAATACGCATGCTATTGAAGGAAAAATGCTTTAATTTATATTCATTGGGGTTATGTTTTTAACTTCTTGTCTACATTATGTATAATAATGTATAACACATGTGTGCAAAATTTCAAATAATTCTATAATTAACTTGTACAGTTATCATGGTTGTCAAGAACATAAATCATAAAAAAAGAATTAATCAAAAATCACGTTCAAAGTTTTGAGATTACTGTTACATGACATTATACACAAATATTCACTTAAAATGCTTCTGTCTTATACACTGGCCCTTCAGTTTTTTCAAAACAATCATTTTTTTTTGTTTTAGAAGGACTTTCAGTTTTTTTTTTCTTATGAATTTTGGCGAAGCTTGATGAACGCCTTTGAGAATCGTTAATTCTTGTTACATCTAAATTCTTATACCCTTGGACTTTTAAGTGACTCAAATATTTTAATAAGACCAGAAAATCCATCATTAAATAGAATTACACTGATATTGGCACCAAACATTAAACATTTTAACCTAACAAATGTGTTTTTAGCTAATACACTGGCGCAGGAAATTTGTACACAAAATAGAAATATCGAAAGCTCAATGCAAACAAAGAAATAAGTTTGAAACGTTGTTGCCAAACGAAAAAGAGAAAATACATAATGAAAATACATTGCCAGATTCTCTAAACATACCAAAATGCTTAAAATTATTTACTTTATAAATAACATAGGAAAAAGTGGAAACTGTACCTTTAATTTGCCCTTTAAACTTTAACTTCCGGTGTGGGAGACAGTTACTTCCGGTTTGTCGTATCGCAGAAAAACTGGTATATCTCTACTTCTAATCAACATGTCAACAAAAGAAAAGCTGTTCCTGATAGCTAAGAATGTGGCCTTAAAAATATTAAATTTAAAAAAATGAGTTTTTTAGTCGAAATCGGCCTTTTGAACGAAGTCGGTCAGCTTAATGAAGATATTTTGAGTTTTTATGTATTTTTGCTTTGAAGCGAAGTGAGAACTGAATGAATTGAATGAGAAATAAATATCTAATGAAATTCGAGCAAATAAGTTTAAATGAAATGCAGCAAAAATTGCGTATATTTTAATATTCCGTACAATGAAGTCATGCGGTGTACACATCGAATTTGTTTAGAGAAATAACACTTTATATACTAATTCAAAATAAAACTCCTCAGACAAATTGGTTTTAACACCATAATTGTAATGAGAGAGAATTATGTAAATGACTGGAGTATTCACTCAGTGCTGCAAATAGCAGTCGTTTTGTACGAGTGCTTTGACAGATTGCTTTCGGTGATTTTGTACAATATGCAGAGCGAGGAATTGGGTAGCGTCATGCTACATGCGATATCAAATTTTGCTTCGGTTTTCCGAATAAAACTTATAACCAAAATAAAAACCTTTAAATAAGTTTAAGGCCAATACAATATAAATTATAAAAATTTCAGTAACTTAAATTTAAATTAACTATACAAAAACATTTCATTGTAATAGTATTAACAAGTAATAAATGAGGAATACTACTATTGCATTAAGGAAGAGCTATAACCAGCTGTAAAGACCAAGATTTTATATTAAACCCATAAATCAGTGTTACTTGCAAATGCGGTTACATTGATACGTAATTAAATCGATATAGTTGCTTTCTGATAGTCTCATCGTATTATAAATCGAAATTCATTGTATGAGAACATGACACGGTTGGCATCTTTATAAATACTTAGGGACTTGCATTAATCAGCAGACAAGCAAAGTTGTTTAACACGAAGCCCGTTTAACAATAAAATATTGAACATATCATTGAATTTACTGAATATTGCATTAAAAGTTAAAAGCCAAATATGTGCGTAGGCTGTCACCATTAATATAATACATAGCTGAAAGTATATTGGAGATATGAAGAAATGTCTGAAGCATTGAAATAAAATTAATTTCTGCACGCTGGATAAATTGCATTAACGATATCATTAATTAAATCCTGTTCTAACGAAGCTCTAACGCAGTCAATAGAAGTCACTGAGAAATCGGAACTTATTGGAATTTAACTCAGATAATACTTTTCAGGAAAGATTTGCTTGATAGTAATATGACAAGCGGCAAAGCCTTGCATCGGATTATCAGTTTCTTTGCCTTATAAACTGATGTATGTTATATTGTAGTGTATCATAGAAAAGATCACAATTTAAAAATGAGAACATGATTTCTGCTGAATGTGGATAGATTTTGCAGCATCGTAAAATTGCCAGTCATAAGTAAAAGCATTATAAGTCGAAAATCAATCACAGAATATTTTTTTGTTGATGCAGCTAATGAGCGACCGAATGGTAAAATTGTTGAACACTAACAGTTCTACCGGCTTTGAAACTCAGGAAGACGGCAGACTCCAGAGCAGTTTTTGCCGTTTTACCAGTGTGTAACGTAGATACAAGCTAACAGTTTCTTTTAAAAAACCCTTCACGAAGGCATCCGTTCTCTGAAATAGATAGCTCTAGTCATAATCTAAACTATCCGAATTCTTGATGCAATTATAAGCTTCAAAACATATTATTTTAGCAAAGATGTCTTGGAGTAGTATGTTTTGACACTTATATCATACTGCTTCTGAAATGAATTTCATGACAATTAAATATAATTGGTATCATTTTAAGGTTTTATTGTATTTTATTGAATATACAGTAGAAGCTCGAATATTCCAAACGATCAGTTATCTTTTAAATCCTGTTTCCTCGAATTTCAGAGATAATTCTCAGAAGAGCCTGGAGATCAGATATCTTACGATTCCTCCAATTTATTCAACCGGACTTATTTCTTTTAATGGGTTTTTTATCAGGCTTTGACCGCCCAGACAGTATCGTGATTAGGATAATCTACTGCAGTACCGAAGATCGCGGTTTCGAATCCCGGAGAAGGAATGGATGTTTCTAAGTGTATAGTGTCTACGGCATGAAGGACTCTAAAATACATGGAGAGCCGAAAGTCCTCTCGTGTGGTTTTGTGGTAGGGGAGAGGGATGGGAGATCCTCAGACACCTCAGGTGTGCTTTCCCTCAAAACTGGGGTGGAAGTAGAAATCCAACCTCCTTGAGGATTTGGCAACCATTCTTCCATGAAATACATGGACAAGACAACAACAAAAGACTTTGGATGAGTCTTTTTTTTAATATAGTCAGTCTTTTTTTTAATATAGTCAGTCTTTTTTTTAATATAGTCAGTCTTTTTTTAATATAGTCAGTTTTTTTTTTAATATACAAAATGTCTCTTAATTATCACACATGAATAAAAAAGAATAAAACTTTCAAAGAAAGGGGATATATTGTAAGCTTCATGTTCAAGCGACGCAATAACATGAATGTAACTACATCTTCAATTATCCTTCATGATACAAATTCATAGATCATCACATGGCATTAATTTTCGATGGCCAAATAACACAGATAATTTGTTTTTCTACCATTTGACTTCAAAATTAAAAAAAAAAGTCGTTTCACAAGACGTTTACAAGAGAAATACAAGATTTCATACAATTATCTAAAGAAACATCATTAGGTTTGGCTTACATTTTAATCAAGACTCTATTCATTTCGAGGGCGTCAGGTGCAGCCTCCTCTTCATCATGAGCAAAGAAATTCAGCAAAGACAAAATTTCATATTTTAAATATTTTTCTGTATTTGAAATTTTTAGTTGACTGCTTTTTAAACTAGTAGGTGTATTGTTACTCTGAGGCAAAATCGTTGAACTGAAACATGCATACTTAGATCAGATTCCATGTTTTTTAAACTTATATTTTAAAAATTTTTTAAATGAGTTGTTTTTTTAATTTTTCGAAGCTTTTAATGGTAAACTCTACGAACTCTGATACTGTAATCCGAAATGTTCGTATTAGAGTTTTTATGCCTTTTTTTAAAATTGAAAACACTATTTTAATGCTAAACAGAACTTCACTGCTTAAAAAATATTTTGCTAAATAAATAATCTAATGCTCAAGAAATAAATCGCGTAGTTGAAAATAGTGATTTGGTAATTATATTACTGATTATCCGAACATGTATAATTGGAACATTATTTTAGTAAAAAATATGTTCACTGTATGAATGCTAAAGAAGTGACTCTAACTCAAACCATAATGTAAACAGATTTAACTAACTAACTTCACTTTTGCAAATGTCTCTGTTGATCAGGTGACTTTAATTTTGTAAATGGGGTAAAAGAGCAAAGTTCAAGAATTAAAAGATATCAAATAGAAGAGAATAAAGTTTTGAAGTTCATAATTGGAACAGGATAGATAAATGCATTTTAAGATTTATTTTTAGTTGTTTCACTAAACGTTTAAAACTTTCATTTTCTAAAGTGCAACATAAAAGGAGAGAAACTAACGATTTGCCATTCTGCTTTACAAACCGCAGTAGATTTGCGTAAACAAACACAACGATTTGGTCGATCTGGAACTGATTTCTTCATGCAAATTATCTAAATGCGGAGAACGCAATCACATGCGTTCCAACTTTTCTGCAAGTTTATTAGCTCTGAATAAATAAATATGGCTGAAAAGGAATGAATAGAAAATTCTAGTTCAGCTTGCCTGACTGTTATACCAATCATTTTGTTCCAATGAAGACGAATTTTATATTTTATTTAAAGAAATAATAAAAAGAAATACTTTCATATAAAAATAATAATTGCATTTGGGTTACAAGCAATAAAAAATGAAGATATTAACGATTTTAGGATAGAAAAAAGCGGTTTTAGATTTTCATTGCATTCAGCACTAAAGTTTTCTCCTATTCCTTTATGCAAATTATCATACAAGAATTATATATGATAATGGAAATTCCAAAATACATTACTTGTTTCGCATTTAGTTTAGAGGAAGGCGATTTCAATTCTTAGCACATAAAATTCCATATTATTTCTTTGGTCATTTATTTTATAAAACACTTGAAAGAAATAAAATTCCAGCCAAATAAACACAGAAAAAATTATAAAAGAACAGCTGTTTTGTATTAGTTATTTGTATTAGTTATTTTTATTTTATTTTTTAGCATTATTAAATTGCCTCACGCCTTCCAAGCATGCTTATTCATATTACGTTTTCATATTATGTCATATTTGTTTCCTATGAGTGTTTTATGATGTTCACAAAAAGTAATTACTTAGTAGTCCATAACTCTTTTTATATTCAGATAACTAAATTTTTTATTCAATTTATGATGCAGCTTTACATATTTCGTTCCTCTTTCATATGCAGTCCTCCCATTAGCTGGGACTTAACCGGACCAAGATTTTTGTAGTTTATCAGGCCGACTGTACTAAATGGAAGTAAAATGATTGGTCTGCTGCTTCGATAACTCAGAAGTTCGGGAACTCTTCTTTAATACGGATTGATTACTGACGTGAAATATTTGTTGAAAGAATTTCGATGCCTTTGATAGATACTCATATTTTTCTATTTTTAGGGTTGTTGCATAAATAGAAACAAGAAACTGAGCTTTGGAATTGCCGGTAATATCCTTAGCTAACCATTGGAAGTTCGAGAACAAATCAAAGTATGGAAAGGCTCATATAATGATAATGACTACGATCGTAGTCAATAGATATTATCTATTGATCAGAAAGTATCTTACCTTCTATTGACGATACTGATCGTCAAATAGACGGTAAGATGTGTATGAATGTAAGACTGTCTCTACATTAAACCAGAGTAACGTTAGCATTCACGAATCTCATGCCGCAATTCATCAATGTATCACGGGATTTGGAAATAAATAATATTAGTAAAGCTATTGTATAGACATTAGGTTATTTCAAAGCAGGAGATATGAAAAATGAGCAATGCCTTAGCCGAGACTCGAACCACGGACCTCTGGAATACGGGCCAAGCGTGCTGACCACTACACCAAAAAGGCATGCGAAGAAGGTGAGAGAAATACCTTATATACTCCCCCTTTTCAAAGGCGAGTCGTAGTGGCGAATCACCTTCGCCGGGAGAAATACCTTATATACTCCCCTTTTAAAGGGCGGCTGGGGTTCAGCGGACCCAATCGCCAAATCCCGGGGGTGGAGAATCATCATCCACCACCTTTTAGTTCGGGCGCCAGTATAGAGACATTAGGCTTCGATGAAAAATCAGCGATGCCTTCGCCGAGACTCAAACCACGGAGCTCTAGAATACGCGCCCAGCGTGCTGGCTACTACACCACGAAGGCACGCGAAGAAGGTGGGAGAAATACCTTATGCTATCACAAAAGCCCTTTTAAAATTACCCCTCACAATGAGGGGCGACGAAATTGATTTTACAATTACATGACCACTGGACATTAAAGTTTAAATACCTTACACGGCATATCAAGATAGGCGTGTTACTTATTGAAAAAGACAAAGTATGTTACGATAGACAACAGCATCTGTTAAATCTTTTAATGGTTTTGGGAGCACCGGGGCTTTAGTTTTTAAGCATTCAATCAGTTTGTTTAAGGCAAGGAAATTTGTTAATTAATAGAAAACATTTGAGCAAAATTATCTGCGATTTCATGACTTTTAAGTAAGATCAATATAGGAAATTTCAGTATGAAGAGGTTTCCAGATGGTAACTAGACTTGATCTGCCTCACAATGCATGATGTAACATGCTTCGAAAGAAAAGGTTGAATACCGACCTCGTTCAATCTCGTTGACTTTCGGGAACTTAAGATGTACCATATATAGCAAAATAAAGCAGAATCATTCTGTTTTAAAATTAAAGGTGGTTGTCAAGGGCGTGTGTGGTAAACCTAAGAAACAAAAGAGTTTGTATTTTATGATGAAAATGCATTTATTTGCTGTTGCCATATATGGAGCTGATGGAAATAATATGCTGACTAGCTGCGTGATGTAGCTTAGATATGAAATTTATAAAAAAGTGTTTGTTTACGTATTGTATTGTTTTTTAATAGAAATAACGAAGCAGCTTTCCAACCTCACTCAAATACTATTTTGTTTGATCTTTGTTATTTTTATATTGTTTTACTTAGCCTTTCATTGTTTCCTATCTTTTTGTTAAGCCTTTAGTATTGACTTAATATGTAGCATTTATAACGTAACTATAATTATAATCCTCCCAACTCAGATTAACTCCGACTTTTGTTAATTTTACTTTCTCTAAGATCATTAATTGGGATAACTATTAATTTATGTATTAATCTCATTGAGATGATTCTTATTAGACATCAGTCCTCCCCTCTTTTGCTCATTTATTACAGTAGTTAGTTTTATTTATGGAGAATAATCGTTACGATAATCTGAGTATTTGAATAATGCCCCAGTACTGTAGAAATTACTGCTTATAAAAGCTACTGCTGATTTTCTAACCAAGCAACAAATTTAAAAAATGAAACTAATTTTATTCTGCTTTATAAAGAGTCATCTGTAACACATAAAAGAAATTACAAGTTTTTTCTTCAGCCATCTTGGTCCCTTATTTCAACAAATGACACATGACAATTTTTTTTTGGAAGAACACTCAGATAGTTTAAGGAGGATTTTCTAAAATCCCTTTTTCGTATAATCATATGTACTAAAGAATGGACGTAATAAAATTTTAAAAGCTTGTTCATTAGCTTAGAAAATATTTCTTCGTATTTTTCATGTATTTTGCATTTTCCACATTTCTCATCGGCAGGCTACTAAAATAAATTTAGGAAGGCAAAGAATCACAAATAATGTATTCGGAAAGGAGAAGGATATTCGTCGAAATCAATAAAATATCTTGCCAATTTGGTTTCTGTCGGAATTTAACAAATCTAAAATAGTTTGAACTTAACTGACAATCAAGAAATAGGTATTACTTACCACTTAGCGTAACGCTCGCTGAACTAACTAGATAAGTTAGTCTGAATGTAAAAATAATTTTGATTTTGTTATATTTCATGAAGATATGAGACTTCATGGGTATTACAACACATAATCTGATCTATAGGAGGACTGGAAATGTCTAACGGTGTCTCATCTACTTTAAACATTCGGTAATTAGATGTGCTACAGTTCTCTAGAGAGTTATTCCATTCATCTCCTAAAATTTATTAGCAGCCGAGCGGTACAATCGCAGAACAGTGGTAGTTTGAGATGGTTTTAAATCCTTGCAAACAGGCAATCTGCATGGGAAGTTTGGTTGCTATCGTAACGTATCTTTAAATCTATAGTTTATCTATAAAGTATTTTCTCCCTCTTTTCTGCATGCCTTCGTGGTGTAAGGGTTATCACATTCGGCGTATTCGAAAGGTCGAGTTTCGAGTCCTGGTGAGGGCATTGCTCATTTTTCACGTCTCCTGCTTTAAAATAATCCTAATGACTCTATTATCACACTGATCTGATAGTCACATAAGATTAAACCCACGAGTGTTTCATGGGAGAGAGACAAGAGTTGAGCCTGCCGATATGCATTTGCCCAATCCGCTCCAGTTCTGAAGAAGAATCCACCAGGGAACGGTTTCAAAAGTCTCTTTAGCTTCTTCCTGTTTCACTAACCTCTCTAGAGAACTTTGAATTCGACAATATTTTAAGTGCCCCACAAAGACACTATACTTCTATAATAATCCATGTCTTCTCCGGGTTCGAAACCGGGTCTAAATTTATGATAGGCTGCTTTCCTACCTTTATGCCAACAATGAGGCTGAAATTTCGTTAATTTCTCCATTCTTAACGCAAATGCGAGCCAGCAATGCTTAAAACAATCCTCCACGAAAACATCCCTTTCTTTAAGCAGTTAGCGGTCGTATGTTTTGCTGCAATCTAAATGATCCAATGGAACTGTCTCGAGATCACTGTCGAAGCTGTTAAGTCAAGAGTTGTGATGTTTTTTCCCTGCTTTTACCCCTCCGCTTTTATAAAATAGGAATTTTTTATAGGTTATGTGTTTTCGTATCTGAAATATGTTTAAAGGAATTTAAGGTTTGTTAGATTTTAAGAGCTTAGAATTAGTTTTGATAGCTTAAAGAACGGTTCACGTACAGCGAATGTAAATTTGCTACACACATATGCATTCAAAATGAATATTTTTATAAATTTATGCGATATTATACTGTTAAATTTAACAAATATAT
>KK118684.1:609158-628096 GCA_000611955.2 Stegodyphus mimosarum | reverse complement strand
TTTGTTATGAGAAAGCAATTTCTGCTGTAAATTTAAATACTAGAGACCTTGAATCTCAAAGCTAATGCAATTTAATTTACAAGTGAAGGCATATCAAACATGAATTTTTAAAATTCAGCTCTTGCAATGAGCAGTTACATTTTAACTTATTCCTATTGGTGTGTAAGGCATTTAATTTTGTAAAAGTAGATTTTTATATACGTGCTAATATATTGCAAATATGTATTTTAATGATATATATTTTACACTTTCAATCTCTCAAAACTGAATCAATCTTATGCAAGTAAATCTGCTGTTCTAGAATTTTTAATAATTATTGTTACAGATATGCTGATTTGCATAAGAAATTTCTAAATATCTTATCAACAGCAGTAATGAATTAAAAAAAGTACCAGGAGAAGGGTGCCATAGCAGTAATTGAATAAAAAAATACCAGAAAAATGGATAATATAAAATTTTATGACTGAACTCTCAAATAACTTCCTATAATTTACAGTTAACGGTAAACATAATTATAATTAAGAGTTTAAGGTATTCTCAATCCATATTGTAATATAGCCCATTTAACTCATTTCTAATTTATGGTTCAACATTCCCCATTCTTGCTTTAACATACTGCCAATTCTTGGTTAAACCTATTAACAAATAATGGTTCAACCTATTACCAAATAATGGTTCAACCTATTACCAAATAATGGTTCAACCTATTACCAAATAATGGTTCAACCTATTAGCAAATAAAGGTTCAGCCAAAGCACCAAATAATGGTTCAGTGTTTTACCATCTTTTGGTTTCAACTTTTTCAGCACCATAGTTTGGTGAAACTTTGAACCAAATTTTTAAGTGTAACCTTTTATTCAAATTTTTGTTTTCTTTCCTGAACTCCTCAATTTCCCCTCGCATTTCCTTGCCAGGATTTAATTTAATGTTAAGTGAGTAATTAAACGGGTGAATCTGTGAGTTTATTTGGAGCGTGTTTTCGTTTCTGATCTTGCTGTTATGCATTAGCATATTAGCGCCCTTGGCTATTTCGATTAACTATCACGTCTGCTAGGCTTGTTAAGTCAACCTATGTTATCTGTAACTTAACATGTTAATCCAGCACTATTCTATTTTAAACGTGAATTGGTTGATGTAATAAAGCTTAACTTCCAACGCAAGTAATCTCTGTTACTGTAAAACACGGAAGTAACTTTTCCGTTTTTACACTTTTCCGTTTTTAGGTGGAATTAATAAAGGGTTATTTTCACCTTTCTTCTGTGCTGGTATTACTTCAGGCCTGTGTGAGAATTCGCCAGGTTCATTTTGTAGGATCTAGATTTAGTTTATGTGAAACAGAAGCGATAGATCTTATAATATCACACAAGTAAAATTTCGGAAGATGAATTACTTCATGAACATATATATTAAGCGGCTTTCCTGAACGTAAGTTAACGTCATCAGTTTCGTTTTTCATTTAGAATGAACATCTGCCTTAAAGCGAAGAATCAAAACAATACTAAAGGTTTGAAATTATGGATTTTTCGTTGATTCTTTTTGAATATACTGCTTATAACTTTCTAACAAGAAAAGAACTTCAAATACCATATCTATTATCAACCACCGTAAAAGCCAAAATCTAAACTTTATTTCCGTAACAATCTCTGCATCGTTTTATTTCGAGACTGATTCCGGTTTAGCTTCTCTACATTTGCTTCTAATGAGATCCTATCTTCCCGCACCGCATGCACAATACGCAGCAAGAAAACATTGAATGATAAATGATGATATCAGTGGCGGCTGGGAAACTGCTTTTGGAAACCTTTGTTTCCTCGTTTCCAGCTTTTGAATATTTCCCTTCTAGCTGCAATTTAATTACGGGAAAAGGTCGCGTTTGCTTTGATCTCAGCTTAGAACAACAGCATCTTTTGTTATGACAGCTCAACGAAAACATAAAGTTTAGCAAATGAGTGATATTTATTTTGATCTTTATAGTAAGAATCAATAAAAAAAGAATGTTGCGTAAACATTTCTTTGTTGCAAATCATTATTATTTCTGTGTGTTGCATAAAAATAATTTCTTTTCCATCCAAAATAATATTTAAGAGCAAAATTTGAATTGAAAGGTATTTCTTTTTCGATGTCAATTCATATTTTATTAATTTCAAAGTGCATCTATTATTTTGAAGGAAAGATCGTTGAAATTAATATATTTCTGACCTTTCTTAACTAGTTTTAGATATCAAAATGTCGAAAAGGATTGAAAATATTTCTTTTCAGAAATTTCAACTGTACTCTACCATTTTCTCTTGACTCTTTGGTTGTCAAAAGACGCACTGTTATGAGTTATGGTTAATTCTTAGGGCCCAAACGTTCTTTGATCAAACCAGGCCTAAGAGCAGATTCTTGGAAATAAGAAATATTTTCACTTTGAGTTAAATTCAAGTAGATCGCAAAGATTACAAACTAATTCATTTGGCTGTGCTTCAACAGTCTGGAATACCATTATTGAGAATTGTTTATTGTGTTACAACTAAGCGAAAATGTTGAAATTGATAAATAATTGCTCTCTAAAAACGCAAGATGAGACTTTGCTTAGTATATGCCGCAAAGGCCTGATAAATTCGTCATAAAAGTTTATTTTTTAGCGATTTAAAAATAAAATAACAGATAACCTTATTTCGGAAAAGGTAAACGCAGACTATTTGAAGACGTTCTTATGAAGTACGCAGCTTATCAGTCGATTGAGTCTTTCTGTAACCCTAGGGGAAATATTACTATTGGCAATTTCGTTTGCTTTTTTAATTTAGTAAAATATTTAAGGAACCAGAATTAGGTGAGCAACCACAGCCAATCTTTTAAAACTTTTTCTGTGGTATATAAGTTTAATATACAGTTTTGAATGTAAGTTTAGCATATGATGTATATTGTAAAAGACATTTTTCTATTAACTATGCTGCGGTATGCGGTCAAATGGAGAGCCCATCATATTTAGAGGTAAACCGAAATGCCGTAAGTTAGTGTTAAGCGTATATCTCTGGAAGATGGTCGGTGATGAATTAATAACTCATCATTTTTCCCTTACACTAGGTGCGACGATAATACAGTTCTAGTTACCAGCAGAAGGAAAAAGATTATTCTGCAGAAAATTACTAATATTCTCTCCAACATCCCCAGACCCATGCGTAAAATAAAAGATTAAGAAAATTCGAGAGCCATCATACGAGGCTCAAATTGGTGATTTAATCCCCATGTCCAAAAATCCTACATCAAACTGTATATTGTAAACTATTGAATAATGTATATTTTATACTATAGAATAGCTAATTGGAGACTTGCTATGAACGAAAGGAAGAAAAAGCAGTTACAAGCCATACAAAGACCCCCTTCTCCTCCAAACAACAAAAGCCTACTGTACCACTTCTTATTAGACTTCATGTGTTTCGTCGGAGATTCCACCTTTATATATGAAGTTCCAAGAGAAGAAAACAGAACAGTGAAGTAGGAAACTAACATGCAAAACATAACATTTGATCCGAAAAATAAAATAATTAAGATGATATTCAAACGAGATATCTCGCGTATCGAATGAAGAATAAATCTTAAGAGCAATACTCTCGACTATATCTATCCACTGTCATTTACTGATTGCTCAAAAAGATGGACTATACTTATGCGAATTTCCAACCATCGAAAGAATAGATCATGTGGAAATGTCTCTTAAAGCCCAAGAAGGATTTATTACAAGCTGAACTACCAGCAGCTAAACACGCATTTATATATGCAACAACACAACTTCGCAGAAATAATAATCAGATCCGACAGCATTTTAACACTTCACGTACTTTCTAATATGAAGCATTCATTCTTAATACCTCAAGGCATTTATTTTAATAATGAACAACAACTCTCATCTTTGCATTTACAAGTACTATGATAAAATCTCAAACAGGCCGTCTGCTGTAAAGAATACACAGATCAACTTGCAAACGAAGTGGCCCAGAATATTAGTGACACGACCCTAGAGATAAAATGGTGAACACTATATCTTACCAATTAGATGAACAAAACCGAGAATAATCAGTGACATGCGTTTTGGATAGCGTCCCTCGGGAATTTGGATATGAAGTAAAAAACAGCAGGTACAGAACTAATATCTTTCCAAACCAGTACTTGACCGGGTTCAGTGTCTTTTCGATATATTTTTTCAAAATTAATCTGTTGCTTAATCGCAACTCCAAATTCAGGGAAAGAAGGGATCTAGAAATTTTCATTCGTTGACAGCTGCACATCACAGCAAGCTCCCAGCAACAGATTTAACAGCTTTGAGGAAGTATCTAGTAAATTCCAAGTAGAGAAGGCTCAAACTAATTAAAATAATGACGCTTCTTCAGTCTTACGGTGTTGAATGGTGTCCCCCATTACTCATTAACCAAATAGCTCTCTTTTTTGCAAATTTTAGCGCATTATTTGCAGTATATTTAATATAATATTTTAGTGCCATAATAATAACTTAATAAATAAAATGAACATTAAGTGTAATAATGTCAAATATTGCTGTGAATGTAAATAAACTGTGTGCAAGATAAAAAGGCATACAGATTTAAAAGCATAGGCAGTCACTATCAAAACCAATTTTCAGAGTGCAGTATTTTACTTCCATGTTTTTAATCGAAAAGTGTATAAATATAGTCTACATTAAAAATTGCAATATTAAAACTAACACAGAAATGTAACCCACCAACTGGTGCATATTCTTACAGAAATAACATGTGAGGCAGTATCTGTTTTCAGTTTGTCCATATATTGGGGGTCCTCCACATTTCTATTTGTGTACCTATTTATATAGCCTTTTTGTTGCAATTTTTGGGGAGACATTTCTGCTTACATGAAGAATTTACTAACTTCCACTAAGCTGATGCCCACTTTCTTCGAAATTTAAACACGAAACACCTCTCTTTAGCCTCTAATATGACACATTTATGCTGAACAATGGCCAACAAATCGTCCGATATTTTCATACCTTATTAAGTACCTTGTATTCCGCGATTTCGCATGGTAGAATCTTTGACAGGGTCAGCATTTGTCATGTCCTGTTCTTATACTCATTACCTTGTAATTTAGTATACGCAAGTAAGAAAAATGTTTTTAGGATATACGAAATTTCATTTAGCTCCTAAGATCGATTTAAATGCATTTTTCGGAGTTTTGGGATAAGTATTTTTTATTTAAAAATTAACATATCAAGAAAAGCTAGAACATACAGAAAAGTCATTACAAAAACTGGAATCAGGCTATTTTTAAAGGTTAAAAAAAAACAAGAATAAAACATTAGGATTTACGTTTTCAGTAACTTTAATCCGCATTTTTTAGACTTTCGTACTGAAGTGTAGAAAGTTTTGAGCTGAATCAAGTTGTGGAGAGAAACTACATTTAAAAGAGGTAATAATATTTCTGAAGCCCGGTGGCGCAGTGGCTCGCACATCGCGCAGTAGAGCCACAGGTCCGGGGCTCGATCCTCGGGCTGGCAAGTTGACTCAGCCTTTCATCCCTTGCGGAGGTTGATAAAATAAGTACTCAGTTCGCTTGGGAACTAAACACAGGGGGTCCTGCGACAGGGGCAAAAGATGCACAAGCACCCCGGAGCCCAAGGTCTAGGAAGCGGATATCAGGCCACTATTGGCTATGGCTCTTTAAGGGCTGTTTGTGACGCCGAGTTTAGTTTAAGCTCAGCATGAAGCAATTATTGTGTGCATCATGCAAAATAAATTTCAACTAGAAGCTCAAAATATTCATACATTACTCATAACTTTTCTTAAACATTTTATTTACTGGAGCTTTTCTCTTGAAAAGCTTTTCTCTTGAAAAGCTATTACTTCGTATCTGTATGTAATTTTTTATGCAATACTTCAAAGTTTCTTTCAAATATGGAGTAAGAAATATTTTGCTTTCCAATATGCTTTATTACAGAGTGCTATTATTCGAGGTAAACCGAAATGCCGTAAGTTAGTGTTAAGCGTATATCTCTGGAAGATGGTCGGTGATGAATTAATAACTCATCTTGAAAGTTGTCTCGAATTCTTTCTTGCAGTACCATACTTCTTCCTGCTAACAAGCTTTCAAGTAGAGAGGACTAAGATAAAATTGAGCCTAAGCAGAAGAATTTATCTATTTCCTATTCCTAAGTCTTAAAAATATCAGAGTTTCTCTATTCCCAAATTTTCCTTACGTATTTTTCTCCTTTTTCTTACTAATTTTATCGCTTGAAAACCAGAACGGAAAAATACGTGGTATGTACTATTTCTGAAACGAATACCTCAATGATACTCGTAAGCATAGAACATCAAAAAGCCCACATAATGACACGCTAATATTAATAATTACGCATTTCAATGAGCTCAGCGATTTCAATAATATTCTTTAAGCTTTTACAAAATGCTTTCCAATTCGCACATGCATTTTATATTGTTACTTTGATGTAGTAAGCAATTTAGTTATTTAGTAAAGCACGCGAGTAAATATGGTGTATATTACCACAGCGGAAATATATGGTTTGCGATGAATGAGAGAAACAGCCGAGAAAGCAAAATAACAATTGGCCAAGGTTCTAATATTTCGGCTTTATAAAGAGCTTTAACCACTTGACTCACTTTCTTCTTCCACATATTTAGATTTTCATTAACGCGAAAGTGGAATTCCGTTAAGAGTTCAACATTGCCTGTTTGCCAGAATTATAACTTACGAGAGATTTTCTTAAACACAAGAGTAGAATGAAAAATATCCAACAAAATTCAGTCACAGGTGTTACTTCACTTCCGTAAGTTTCTTTGGGCAAGCTAATACTAACTCGAGTCAAGTTTAACTTCTCGGCTGACTGTCTTTGTTTGTTATTGGAGAACGACGACTAGATTAAATAATAAAGATGTCTGCAAAGATAAATAACAGTAGTGGTTCCCCGCGCTTTTAACGTGGAGATATACTTAAAAGAAGTTAACATTTACATATATTTCCTTAAAAAGTGCAAAGTTACATTAGTATTCCTCCGTTGATTGTCACAATTCTAACATTTTATGCAATTTTACAATTATTTTAGCAAGGAAATAAATTTCAATGATAATAATAAAACTGATGATAATTTCAGTGATGCAGATGAGTAATGATATAATTTGTTATGATTCAATGAAAACAAATTTGTTATGATTCAACTAAAGATGCAGATGATAACCGACTGACCATGATTCGATTTTAGAATTCCAGAAGGTATGGAAGTTGTACGATAATGCTAATTAAACTAAAATTTAATTCTGAATTTTTAATTATCAATTATCAGTACATTATCACATTATGGGCAGAAGAGACTGAGATACCCATCGGTATGATTCTCAGTATTCTGTACCTTACATATTCCATGATAACGTATATATAACTCCCGTACCACTTCTGAGGATAATTAAATTTATAATCCAGAAAAAATGAGATTTAAAATTAAGTTAGCGTTACACATTTTCTGTACATAAATTATTTATATTGATAAACACAAACATTAGCATAAATTTAAAATTATTTTATAAATTTATCAGCATTTCTTGTTATAATCATTTGAGATGGTTACGATTTTCGATCTTACCTCGTTAATGTTTGGCTAGCTTGTTAAGGCAGAATCGCAAGCCAACGTTCAAAATTCAACCTGAAATATTAAAGCTATATTTCACATGAACATTTTTTATCCAAAAGGTATTTAATAAGCAAAATCCATTAATTTGTTGCTGCCAATAATGTGAATAAATAAAGACGTGATTGTACTAAAAGTGCAGAAGCCATATTCTCTACTTAGAAAGCAATGAAAAGAAGCTTTAATTCAAAATAAATAAATAAATAAATAATCTGAAAGCTTTCAGATTTTATATTGCTCCAGAGGAGCGTTTTTTCATTTACACACACATATACGTTTCAAGAGCATTTGGGCTAATTTTGGCCCTTTGGGCTAAAAATATCTAAAAACAGCATATTTATGGGTTTTTCGATAGACAATCTCGAGCACTGGAGATAAAAACGTTATTTTTCCGTACAGTGTTGGCACTGCTCGCTTTGAAATCCTTGATTTCGTTAATAAAAAATTCGTTAAAGTTATACAAAATCTGAAATAGTCAATAAAACAAATACAAAATTCCAAATTCCGGCTTCGAGATGCCCATGTTTGGATGGATGACTACGTTATTAAAAATTTGACGGGTCTACGTTGTTTTCTCACAATGCAAGAAACATACATACGTTCATGCAGATTCTTCATTATTCAATTTCTTAAAATATAATACAGGACGATAATATTTGATGGCAACAATTTAAAAAGTGGTTCAGCGCTTTTAGTGATTCAAAGCAAAATACCATTTCTGGCTATTAGTCTCGAATTAATCTTCTCGGCTATTAGTCTCATTCGGCTAAAAAGAGGCAAAAATATTTTAAGCAAAGGTGAAGAAGCAAAAATTAAAAAGAAAGAAAAATTTTGACGTGCATATTCGTCATCAGGAAACAGCCAAAACATTATCAAAATCAAGCTGGTTTTCTGATTTTGCTAAAGAATTTTTAAAAGAATTGGTATTTTTTATTGGCTTATATGTCTTCATAATTTAAACTCAACTCAAAATTTTATTAACTATGGAAATTAACACAGTGGAGTACAAAAAAATACTGTCTTTTATAAAGCTTTTATTGTTCAATAATGACGAACAAAAGAACATTTAAACCACTCTTTATTTTACTCTTTTTAATTGTAGGTTGGCCGTTTAATTTTTTACTAATCGCGTTTCTTTTACTTGCTTTGCTGGAGGCAAGTAATATTTCTTCAGCCCCCTTCAGTTTAATTACATCCTTAATTAAATAAGTCTATAATTATAATTATTGTTCTAGGTATATCGTGGGAAAAGAGCGATATATTTCAGGGTGGTAGACTGAAGCAGTGAAAATTCATGAACTTTCTTGTCCCCAGGTTTATATTGACAATTTTGCAGTCAAGGAATTATATTAAGGCGAGTTACCTAACAGAAAGGTAACAAAAATACATAGAATTAGAAGGTAATTATATTTTGAATTAATATTTACATTTATGAAAAAGTCGGATTCTGAACAAAGATTCAGTGCAGTTTTTTTTTGGATCAAGTTTACCATATAATCAGACAGATAGTTTGCACATTTTATTGTACATACATAGAAATTTTTTATTAACACGATCATAACATAGGATTATTTGCCATCGAGAATATTTTTTGGCAATGGAAGACGACATTATATAACGTCGGGGACGACATCTCCTCCTATTATAGAAAGATTTAGAATCATTCAAAGTTCTAAACTTGATATTGGAATAGGATCATTTTACTATGTATTTTTGCATAATCTCTAATAGAAATATCATGAAAATTATTTAAATAGAAAAACAGTTTAAATATTATAAACGCAATAAAAAATTAATAACGGAAACTCTAAAACTCTAGAATGAATTCAATATTTGCAGAGTATTTGACATTTGTGAAAGCATTAAAAATATCTTGAAACTCGTGAAACAATTAAAGAAAATTCTTTTCCCTTGTCAAGTTTTTTTTTTTTTTTTTTGCTATTTGGAAAAGGAGTTCAATAAAACATAAAGTATGCGTTACACATTTTCTGTACATAAATTATTTATATTGATAAACACAAACATTAGCATAAATTTAAAATTATTTTATAAATTTATCAGCATTTCTTGTTATAATCATTTGAGATGGTTACGATTTTCGATCTTACCTCGTTAATGTTTGGCTAGCTTGTTAACGCAGAATCGCAAGCCAACGTTCAAAATTCAACCTGAAATATTAAAGCTATGTTTCACATGAAAATTTTTTATCCAAAAGGTATTTAATAACTTTCGAGAATGGCAGTCTTTTAAAGCATTGTACCAAAATATTTCATTCAATTCAACAGTCAACACATTTCTTCAGCGAACAATGGAAGCTTACATTTTCACAAATCAAATAAATATGAATATATCGCGTCCTTTACAATCCACTTTTGTGTTTTATCAGATAATATCCGCAGAGTTTCAGTAAGCAATTATTTGTTGTCTGATATCTTCAACATCTGTAATCATCTAAACAAGATTCTAAACGCAGAATCTGGTTACATAGTATTTTAATTTCGATTTTTCAGACAGAATACATTTTTATCAAGGCATTTATTTTTCTTCACAATATGAAACACATAAGTTTCCTTTTCCTGCAATGATATAAATTCTAAATATTAATTTTTTCATCAATATTGTCAGAATATCTTGCCCGTAATTCTAATTCTGTAGTCTCAAAAACATCGAAGGTTGAGATTCACTGTCAAAACAATATTTTATTTTGTAGTTTACGTAAACAGCCCTTTTTCGGGACAAACAACATTGTTTTGTAATCAGAAGTAGCCAATTACGTAGGGTACTCATTTGTGCAATATAGCAAGGTTACTATAGTTTAAAAGGTTTGCACTTGTCTGACGTCACTGACTCTGAATCTGCTCAAAAGTAATTTCTTCATTACTCCTTCTGTGTCTTCTTTTCTTCCACTTCTGTGAGTAAGTGACGTCAGCGCTAGGAAGAGCTTAACCTTATTTCTATTTCTCGCAGTATAACTGAAAACATCTGACACTTTAACGAGTTAAAGTTTGATGAAACTAAATATGTGTAGTTTAATACAGAGCTCTTTCAAGTCATCGACAGAGAATATGCAATTTTTAGAGTGAAAGCAAGATTAAGGAATTTATATTCTGGTGTCATTTTCATGTGGTCCGTTTTTAAACTAACAGCGCTTAACGAAATCCAATTTCCTCATCAATTTTTTCTTTATTACGTATCATTAGGCACTAAACTTAAAGGAAGGGATACTCCTTCGAGGAAGTTTTAAGGGAAACTTTCTCGTATAAACTTAGACGTGGGAAAAATCATGGAAAAATCCATGCAGCCAAACCGTTTGCCGAGACTCAGACCCTGTACCAAACTACCAATACTCAAGCGACTTTCACCGCTCGGACGCTGCTGGTACAATTTTCCCATTCAAGGTTGTTTTCAGCAAAACGTGAATCAGTCATACTATTTGAAACTTCCTTCCTCCATTTCAAAATGCTTACAAAATGAAATAACTTTAAATATTGCACGATCGAGTGTTTTATAACAATGTTTCAGTTAATCCACGCAGCTACATCTTTTTTAATCTGAACATATGCAAACTGCCCGTACACAACACGGGATTAACCGAAGTAAGTTAATTAAATGCTACATGCA
Organism: Stegodyphus mimosarum; assembly: GCA_000611955.2. Taxonomy (NCBI): domain Eukaryota; kingdom Metazoa; phylum Arthropoda; class Arachnida; order Araneae; family Eresidae; genus Stegodyphus; species Stegodyphus mimosarum. Next base: position 616,824 of record KK118684.1, on the reverse strand, counting down.
TTCATAAAAAAGAACAGATAACAATATAAAGATAATTTCTACAGGGCTTCTCAAAACTAAATAAGTTCATTGGTTAGATCATGGCTACTTATTTAAAACGTTCTGCAGGAATAATTTAGGGCCATTAAAAATTCAATTTTCTACATCTTGATGTACGTTTTTCGAACACTGACACTCATACTTGATTTTAGACTAAATGAAACAGCTGATTTGAAAATTTGCCGTAATCAGACAAAACCTAAGAGCTTTTAAATTTATAAAGAATCTTGAAATACTGTCCAGGTATATATACCGGTTAATTGATTTATACGAACTACAAAACGCGAACTACATTGAATGCCATAAATGTGTTAGTCCTTAGTATACAAAGGTTATTTTAGATAATACTTTATTTTCGTGATAATTAGTTTCTGTGTCTTCTATCACTCCCGTCAGTTGTCCCCAGAACATAATTTAGATTTTATTTAAATGGTGATTGACTTTGTAGTTTAGGAGATTACAGTGGCAACCATGACGTATAAACAAAACAGCCTGAAACTCAAAAATAGACGATTTGTGAATCCGATAAGTGAATTTTATACTAGTTGACACACAGGGCTAGCTGCAATCCACATTACCTGCAGTTGAGTTGCTTTGTTGTAAATTAGATATTATTTTGTATTCAAGTTGTTATAATTAATTATATTTTAAAGCTTTTTTCTAAATACATATAAATCAGATACAGTCGATTACTTTTAGTTATTTATTTTAAGCATGGTATTCCAGTTCTAAAATTTCTCAAAAGAATAAAAATAATTTTATCAAGGATATAGATTGGTTTTAATATAAGATTTAAGTTTTTCATGCTCCGGAAAAACAAAAGGTGCATTCAGAAAAATCTTCATTACGCTTTTAGTGTGTTAAATGTAACAATATCTGTTTCCTTGGGTATAAATTCCAATGAGACATTTGTAATAAATATTTTCCTGGAATTTAACTTCAAAGTTAATGCTTACAAGTTCAGTTTTACCTAAGATGGAATAAATGATCGTCAAATGATTCATTTTTGTTTCGCATTTGCTCCCTCCGTACTGTTTACATAATATTTAGGAAATCATATGTGATTTTACTTGATCTGGAGCAGGTAATTAATCCAATAATCCCAACAGACGTAAAGCGAATTATCTCTATATCTGGTGGTGGAAAAGTTTAAAAACTTCTTATTATTTAAACAGAATTTATACCATAAATGCACTTTCTGGTGCTACCAATATCACCCGCAACGTTTGGTGATGTAAGTAAACGGAACAGTCAAACTCAAATTAAACATGGAACAGTAGTCAAAGACTACACAGTTAAATTTTCCTCTTTGCTAGTTCAGTAATCCTAACTGGAGTGTCAAAATTAAGGTGTCGGCAACGATATGACACAAAAGCCGACTAAAAACAACTACCAGAGCTGGCAGGAACTAAACGTAGCGTGCGCTCGTAGGCCTAAAACACGCTCTGTCTTACCTTCCAAAAGCGTCAGTTTAAATACAAGCTATACTATTTTACATTTTAATGAGGAAAACGGAAAGAAAAAATTATAGTAAAGCTTTATTCACAATAACCGATTAATTTAAATAAAAACTCTACAATCGTTTACAATAATTTCTTAATTCAATTGAACATATGCGTTGAAAATTTAGTTCTTCTAATAAATTTAATTATTGATAACTTCTTGAGTTTTGTATTTAACAGTTATAGAATATTTTAACTTGATTAATACACAGGTATTTTTTGACTGTGCCTTTGTCTTAGGGTTACCACATAAAAAACTATGTATTTTCACCGGAAATTAGATACAATGCACATTAAATTTCAACTATTTCTGGGATAAAAAGAATATATGTTGCATTTTCAATGACCCCTAACACAATGCTGTTCTCACAGAGTTCTCTGACTTATTCAGAGAATTTTTTAACCCAAAGGGCCGTTAACCCACGGCATTTTGAGTCGAATCACTATAAACGGCTGTATCACTTTTCAGATTGTTGCCACCAAATATTATCGCCCTGTATTATATTTAAAGAAATTAAATATTGAAGAATCCGTGAGAACGTAGACTGCGCAAAAAAAGGGGGGAGACAGTTCTATAGTTCTATATCTCCCGTTCTAATGGGCCGATTGACGAAATTCAAATTTCGTTTTTCATGTCTCGAAATCGCGACTTAGTATATATATTAAATTTACATATAGCGTTATTTTAACATAGGTATTTGACACAAAATCGGACTTTTTCTGAAATGAATTTTCCAATTGTTTTCCATATTTCGATTCTACGACTCAAAGTATGTCTAAATGTTACATTTTGTTAAATTTGGTACGAAATTTACGGAGAAATTCAAACATTTATCTTGGCGTATTTTTTGAAGTTTGCGCCAAGAATAATTTACTTGCGAACTTCTTAATTTATAGCAACGTAATTTTCCTTTACTTTTTTTCAATGTAGATGAGCGAAAAAAAAGGCATCTTTCATACTTTTAAATAATTTTAACAAAGTGTGTAAACCTCATTTGACGTTATCATGAGTCGAAAACAAGATGCCAAATTTCAAAACTCGCCAATATGTATATAATTCCATGTATGTCTTAGAAGATTTTGAATAAAAAGTTTAATTTTTTGCAGGTGTACCTAGAAGTACATCTACTTTAAAAAGATGTCAAAAATTTTATAGGTTATAATACAAATTTTTTTTTCGAAAAATGCATAAAAAATATTTAAAAACACAAATTTAAAAAAAATCATAAAAAATGTGCAAATTATGTTTGGATTAAGCTAAATTTCAAATTCTGGAAGAAGGAATCAAGTAAGTTTAAGAAGAAAAAATATGTTAGCAAATGAATATATATCAAATTCAATTAACATTGAGGAGCTAAAATTTTGAGAGCTAATTTTTTAGAATCTACACGTGCTATTTTTATGAAACTTGGCCGTTTGGCATAATTTGAATCGTAGAATCGAAATATGGAAAAAACTCGAATGTCATTTAAAAAAAAATCCGATTTTGTGTCAAAATATCTATCTTATACTAATGCTGTATATAAATCTAATACATATCCTAAGTCGCGTTTCCAAGACACGAGAAACACAAGTTGCATTTCGTCAATTGGCCTAGTAGAACGGGAGATATAGAACTGTCCCATTATTTTTAATTTTTTACGCAGTATACATATATTTCTGGCTCTGTAAAAAAAAAATAACGATATCTAAGGCCATGAAGTTTTCAATAATTACCTGAACAAGGGAACCTTGAAGCCTGAATCTTGAATTTGGAATTTGTTTTACTGCCTATTTCATATTTTTTAAACTTTAACGAATTTACGATTAAGAACTCAATGATTTCAAAGCGAGCAGTGGCAACACAATATGTGGAATAAAATATTTTCATCTTTAGAGCGTTAGTCAGTCTATCAGAAATTCTGAAGATATGCTATTTTAAAATACTTTTAGCCCAAAGGGGTGTTAGCCTAAATCCTCGCAAAGCGTACATGGATGTGTAAGGAAAAAAAAACTTTGGGCATAATATAAAATCTGAAAGCTCTCAAATTTGGTTTTTTTTTTTAATTTGTTTAGAATTAACAGTTAAAAAAATAGCTTATATTACTGTTCATGAACTTCTCCTACGAAATCGGTGAAAATTAAATGTTGTGCTCTACTTATTTTTAAATAATTCAAATTACTTTGATACCACAATTACACTTTTGAAGTTTATTAAATATCTGAAAAGAAACCTCTTCCAAATGTTGCGTTGAAAAATCTCTCTTCTAAAGGTTTTTAAATATAAGTAATCACAGTTGTTCTTAATGGATGATATTTCATGAATAGCAGATTTACTAATTAATTCAACTAAAGAATTAATGATTTTAATTAGATTTAAATAATTTAATTATGTGCGATCAAACACCGTGTAGATTTTAATTCCACTTAAGAATGCAGATTTGATGAACACATCCATGACGGTATATGCAATTAACTACTTTGATCTATGGTAAATGTTTGAAGATCTCATTCAAATAGCGAAACGTTTCTTCAGTCCTCTTTACACAAAGTTAAAAGTTTTGCTGTTTCTCTTTGCTTCATCAAATAAACTAAAAACTTTTCAAATTTAATTCGGTGAAAGATTTCGTCAGCTTTCAAAGTTCTTTCTTTTTAATCAAGTTCATGCTGTTACCATTGCTATTATTAATGAGTTTGTTACGAAGTACTTAAAAGTAAAGTGATACACATCGAACTGTAAATAATTAATCTTACAAAGGAAGGTAATTTTAAAGTCAAGGAAACAAAACTGAAATCTGAGTATTTTGTTGAATGTTTTAGTTTAAGTCACCGTGCAACATTATTTTAACGAAACTGCCAATCTATTTTCCTTAGCAAGAGAAATAATGCAAGTTAAAAGTTTTACAAGCATGACTGCAGGAACACGAAAATAAAACTTGGTACATTTCAGAAAAAAGTTAATCTTTGGCAAAGTTTCCCAAATTAAAAATCAAACAGGTAAAAAAAAATCCCATGTTTAAAATTAATGACATGTTGACTAATTGATCCTTAAACAAAAAAAAAATAGAGAAATTAAAATATCTTAACATTTTGTTCACCTTTTAGGGCAAACATTTTAAACTGTATTTCTTTTAAACTTTTTAGACTTGACAACTATGTCAAACTAACTTTTTTGAAGAATCACCTATTAATTATTTGGTGATTCTTTAAAATCTTTAATATAGCGCAGATGTTTAACTTAAAAAGAAGTGTTTACAACCTTCCTATAGACCTATATATATATATTTATAAATCTACACTTTAAGACTGAACTTGATATATATATATATATATATTGCTTCAGCCTTTTCAGTAGTGCGCAAGTTATCTTTAAATAAATACGTAAATAAAGAAGAAAAGGCTGTTGGTCAAACATGTGTGTATATGTAGCAGAATAAGAAGAGTTAACTATTCTTTTTATTTAACTACTACACTGGTGTGCAAATATTAAGGACGAAGTCGAAAAATTAGCATATCAGCTGAACGAAGAGGCAGAGCGGACAGAAAGACCAATCAGGAGATTAAGTAAGGTGATGTAAGGTAGCACATGCGCAGATATGCAGGTAGACGTAATGGGGGAGTGTCTGAGTAATATAAAGCATGTTGTCGGTGTAAGATCAGTATTCCTGGCAAAGAGATTGCACGCCGTATAGCAGTTAAAATCATACCGAAATGGCGAATAATCAATCTGTTAGACGACATCTGGATGCTTTTACCCAAGGTCGAATCATTGGAAAGTTGGAGGAAGGCCGCAGTGTGACAAGTGTAGCTGCAGAGTTCGGAATTGTTCACAGCATCATTTCACGACTTTGGAGACAATTTCAAACTACAGGAACAGCTATCCGGGGGTTTAGTAGTGGTCGTCCACGAGGAACCACGCCCGCAGATGACCGGTATATTGCCTTACAGGCCTGAAGAAACAGGCGGCAGACAGCGGGAGAAATCGCTAGACACACGACACAGGCGACTGGACGACCGATATCGCGTTTTACCGTGGCCAGAAGACTGCACGGTGGTGGTCTGTTTGCACGACGCCCTGTACGGTGTGTACCTCTAACGCCTGCCCATCGGAGAAAGCGCTCTCTGTGGTGCAGGGAACACCGAAATTGGAGAGGCAATGAATGGGGACGAGTACTCTTTACAGATGAGAGCAGATTCAGTCTGAGTAGCGAATCGCATACTCATCTGGAGAGAGCGGGGAAGCCGTAATCATCCCTCGAACATCATTGAAACGGACAGGTATGGAGGTGGCGGTGTTCTCGTTTTGGGAGGCATCATGCTTGGTAGTCGTACAGACTTACACATCTTCGACGCAGGTTCAGTGAACGGGACCCTTTATTGTAACGAGTTTCTTCTTCCATATGTGCGTCTTTTTAGAGGTGCAATGGGCCCGCAGTTCCTTTTCATGGACGACAATGCACCATGTCATCGCACAGTAGCTGCCGAACAGCTCTTAGAAAGTGAGGATATTGAACGTATGGATTGGCCGGCACGATCTCCGGATCTCAATCCCGTTAAGCATGTATGGGAATTTCTAGGCAGACGCTTGGCAGCTCGTACCTTACCACCAGTAACGATTCCGGAGCTTCGATTGGCGCTGCAAGACGAATGGGCAGCAATGCCTCAACAACTTATTGACACCCGCATTCTCAGCATAGGCAGACGCTGTGAAACCTGCCTAGCAGTCAGGAGAGATCATATCACCTATTAAAGACCGGATGTTTCTTGCTGGACACCCATCACAGGGATGTTTCGGCCTTCAGACGCATTGTGCTCCATGCTACTTTTTCAATAAAGCTTCTTTTTATCCCTCTGATTTCTCTTTTAGTAAATGTTGCTTACATTACTCATGTCCTTACGTATTGGGGATCTTACGGTATTAAATGGGTTGATTTGGAAAGCTTTTGTACAAAGTTATATTGAAAAAACCGTCTCGTCTTTAATATTTGCACACCAGTGTAAGTCATCCGGCTCCTAACAAGAAACATGAAAGATGCGGATGTTCATCCGCAGTAATGTAAATGAACTGGCATTAAATACATGATTTATTACTACTGACAAATGAACTGATGTTATATGTAAAAGAACTTTAACTTGAACAGTTTAAATTTCAAAGTTAGAAAATTCATACAGAACAAAACACTAAAGTTTAATGTGCAAGCTAATTTAGATAGAACAAAATTGCTTCCCACAGCTTATGCAAACTAAGGGCCCCACCAATGACCATGTATTTAAGACATGCTGAATACTGGTAGTTCGTTCCAGTTTGTATATTTAAGAAAGAGTACTGCTCAGCAAACATGGGAAAATCCATTTTCGTGATTGGTCGCTTCGAAAATGACATCTGGGGTGCGTGCTTAGTAGTACGACTGATATTTGCCCATGGTATTTTCGTCAATCTGTTTTTCCTAAGTAATGATATCAGATGAAAAAACTTACATACACCTTTATTTCAAACAAGCTTCTTGGTTTACAGAATAATAAAGCTGTCAAGAAATCTTTGAATAAAGCTATGTTCGACACGCGGCACGTTTGCTTATATGCACTTGGGTTCGAACCCGACAATTTGTTTTCATTTCGCTTTTCAAATATTATTAATCTTACTTATTCTTCCCACAATGTGTAAAAATGTTATTTGGTAGCATTTACTAAAAACTTTCTGAATTTCCTATTTTGAGAAATGTCCAAAACTCTCGGTATCTAATAAATTTTAAAAGTAGATACTCTTGTTAATGCTTTTCATAAACTAAACTTGGCTATATATTAAAGTTTCAAGGCGCCTAACGTTATCCAAAAGCCTTATTAAAATCTTTAAGAAGATTTTTTTTATTTATATAATTACTCATATATTGTACGTTCTGACGCATAGAAGTACATACGACTAGAAAAAACTTACCTTGGTGGAACACATTTTAAGGGAAACTGGCTGTTGTCCACTTCATACGTAAGGAACCCACCGATATGAGATAACGGTTAGAGACACTGACTAGCTTAACGAACGTCAGCGTTCGAATACCGTAGAGACATGGATATTTGTTCGTCGTGGAGGCACTTAAAATATACGGCGAGCCGAAAGTCTTAAAGAGTAGTTTGGTGCTAGGGAAAAA
>KK118684.1:583703-606929 GCA_000611955.2 Stegodyphus mimosarum | reverse complement strand
ACAGTGCGCAAAGAATAGGGAAAAAGTAGAAAGAATTGAAGAAGGAGTGGGATCGCTGGAATCAATTCAATCAAACCGCTCACTCTCAGGGCTGATTCCTTTCACCTGCACTTTTGGAATTCTCTAAAAACACCTTTCGACACGTTATCCTTTTTTTTATCTAATTTGACAAAATGATACCAAATATGGCTCGAGGTTCTTCCATTTGGAGGATCCACATTTTGTTCTGCAACGTTGAAAAAATATATTAGATGGAAAAATTTATGTTTATAAATATATACTAATTCTAAAGAAGATTAAAGAGAATATGGCAGCTCTTGATCACAAGACTTCATATAATTTATGATTTTACATAAATATTACAGTAATATTATATAAAAAAGGTAATACCTAATATGCATAGCTATGCTATGACACAGTATGCAAAGAATCGAAATGAAACTTAAATGAACAACTCTGAGTAAGCGAAAAGAGCAAATAATCAAGAGTCGCAGGAGGCAGATTTGCAGCTAGAGCAGGAGCGATGAAAAGAGCAAATAACGAAGACGCGTAGGAATCGTATCCATGGCTAGATTAAGAGTGGTGAAAAGACCGAATAATCACGACTCCGAAGGACACAGATCTGGGCCTACAGAATGAGCGCCCGACTGCTAACAGCTGCGAATCCGACGAACTAGTTCCTATGATCTGCGTACTGTAAACACATCCTCATAATGACAGATAAGAAAAAAATTCTCTATCCATCTGCAAGCAGGGGTGGTCAGTTTTTCTGAGAAGCTTCGGTTTATTTAATGTTTTGTTTTTTAATTACTAGATGAAACACAAGCAAACAAAAGCAGATATATATACATATATAACACGCATATAAAAATACGTCAGAGACATTTAATAATAAGACAAATAATAAGGAAAAGAATGCTAGTGTTTGCATTAAGAGGAATAAAATTTTTTGTCACGGTTCTCAACAACAGCTCTGGGTGAAATGTTAAGGAACTGTCGCTCAGTTTCGCCGGAGCGCTGATCATTCATTCAGGAATGTGAATCAGCTAAGGAGCGGATCGTCTATCTCTAACTACATACAATAGGGATAAGAATTCCAGGTAAAGAGAGAGCTAAAAGACGCATTTCCATTTAATTGCCGGAGCATTGAGCAGGTTCCTCAATTCATGAGAACCACATGCTAGGAAAATAGTACATTAGAAAGGTTAGAGAATCACATTCAGCAACAGGGAACCCAATTTCTCACCTACGTTTTGCTATGCAAGCGCATTGCTGAGTACTAGTTGTACTGTTTTCTTTCATGTAGCCTTTTGTGGAACAAATTACACACAACGTTTTTTGTACGTTACCGCATGATACCAAAAAATGTATCTTAAGTAAAACGAATCCTACTTCAGATACTTTTTGGAAGGGATGTACTGAAAATTTTTTACCTGTGGTGCCAAGATGGATTTTGACAATGCTGGTATTTCATGAGCGAAAGGTGATGTACGGATACTTGTTCTTCACCTTTTACCGCTTGAATATTATTGTCTGTACTAGTTATGATTTCAAAAGTTTCAGTATTTCTTTTATTGATTTTTCATTCATTTCGCTCATTTTTCCTTTGTTTATAACTTTATCTATTTGATCTCTTATCCATGTGATGGAATCAGGGATCTATTTTGCAGACAAGTGGTTAAAAAGAGAAATTTATTTACGTTATGAGGCATTTTCTCCCACCTTTCTGCATGCTTTTGTGGTGTAATGGTAGCACACTTGACGCGTATACCAGAGATACCAAATCGAGTCCCGACGAGGGCATTGCTCATTTTTCACGTCTCTTGCTTCAAAATAACCTAATGACTCTGTAGAGACATTAGGATTTTTTGGAAGCAGGAACGATGAAAAATATGCAATTCCTTCGCCGGGAATCGAACCACGGACCTCTGAAATACCGGCTCAGTGTGCTGACCATTACACCACGAAGGCACGCTAAGAATGTGGGAGATATACCTTATATACTCCCCTTTTTAAAGGGCGACTAGGGTTTTAGGGGACCTAGTCGCCAAATCCTGGGTGTGGAGAGTCATCATCCACAACCCTTTTAGTTCGGGCGCCACTGTAGAGACATTAGGATTTTTTGGAAGCAGGAACGATGAAAAATATGCAATTCCTTCGCCGGGAATCGAACCACGGACCTCTGAAATACCGGCTCAGTGTGCTGACCATTACACCACGAAGGCACGCTAAGAATGTGGGAGATATACCTTATAACTCTACAGCCTCTACTTACCACCGACGTTTTCACAAAGGGATTACGTACATAACTAAGTAGTAAAATAATATATATTTTAATGATACTGCACTCAAAAATCTCTTCCACTAACAGCCAGATTACTTTCAATTTTAATTCTGTGCTCAAAATTAATATTAAGAGATCGCTAAAGAGAAATGAAAAAATTTTATGAAGTAATATGCTCATCAGAATTTTCTGAAATGAATCTGACTTTTAAAAGAGAAGAGATAAATGATAGAAAGGATAATGAAAGGAATGAAAGAGAGCAGATTTTTATTTTTAATTCAAACAAGTACATTTCTGAATTACTTTAAAAAATAGAAATTAAATCAAAAATTAATAAAACTTTTAAAAGATGTATGAAATAACAATTATTAGATATTTATTTAATACCTACGTAATTTCTGTCTATTTTACTTTTTATACACTACATTGTATTATCTTCTCAAAAAATTAATTTACTAAAAAAAGATTTAAATTTAAGCTTAGAAAATTAAATTGTATCATAAGTTACCCAGAATACACTTAATTCCCACTCAATAAATTTGTGTAATTTACTGCGATTCAATGATTTTGTTATTGTTATCATTCGTATCATATAATCAATTATCGTTTTGATTTCTGTCACGTTGTCAAATAAATATCATCTCATCACGATCATACTACTTTTATATACACCAGCTCATCATTATGAATTAAAACTCGTATTATGAAACTCATCACTGAGAATGTCAGCGGACGTCTTGAGTCAATGCTTTTCTCCATTGCAGAGGCTCGCTCCAACGCTTTAAAAAGATAGACTGTAAAGTAATGCCGATGAAAGTTTATCAATATAAATAAAACATAAACGTGTTGCAATACATTACAGTGCTGTTTATACAATGCTTAAACTACTCAGTTTTCATTAATGCCCGCAATAAGGTTGTGTATTGACAAAAGCCATTGCTTTCAAGAAGCTAATTGAAGAACAGCAATAAAAAAAATACATTCGGACTGAATGTACTTTTTTATTCTTTCTTTAAACAACAGTACTGGTATGCCTTTGAATAAGAGCTTATATCATCATTACTTGCTCTGCACTTTCAAATCTGGTCTTTACCTTATAAGGTATCTTCTCCCTCCTTCCAGCATGCCTTCTGGTTGCGAAGGTAGCACACTCGGCACGTATTCGAGATCCAGGTTCGAGTCCAGGCGAAGGCATTGTTCGTTTCTTACTTCTGCAGTATAAAAAAAATCTAATGATTCTACAACCTCTTCGGTCCCAGTCTATCTCCTCTGGGTTGGCCGAGGAGAGTGGCGCCCTCTTGAATGGCTTCTGGAGGTTGGGGCAGTTAACTTTGTAAGGCTTGTCTTGTACTCGCCAGGTCTGGGAGCCCCTTCCTCTGGTGTAGTGTAATATGCTTCAGTTTACCTCTGTAGGCCCATTGTATCAAATGTGATACGGGGAGAAGTTTCATTGCTGGTCCATTCTATCATATTTGATATGTTGAAGCGGAACGTTTTATTTAAAACTTTAAGACATAAACATAGTTTAACATAAACTATGTCAGAATGCTGGGAAACTTTATACAGTGAAATTTCTTAAATGTTAAGCTTGTTGTCAAGAACATTACTTATTATTTTATTCTACAAATGTTAAAATACGGGATGCTTGCAATGCGCAGTCAGAATTTAGAACTCTCACGCCGTGCAAGTGGCTTTTAATTTTGTATGTAAATATGGCAGCAGGATATATTAAACACTCATATTTAAAATCTTATTTTTTTTACTTCATCACTGTACGGAAATAATTTAAATATGTAAATATAACCATTATTATTAATGTTGCATATTAACATTGTGTGAATTATTATTTTAATTGGGAGTATTAGAATTTTTATTTAATATATGATAACAAATAACATTTAAATATGAGAGAATTCAAATGTTTCCGTAAAAGTCAGATATTATAGGAATTATTTCTGCATGTTAGGCTTAACTGCAAAACGCTTTTGGCATAAAATGATGCTCAGCAAAATCACGGATTGCACGGGGGAATTTCATTTCCTTGACTTTCAGACAGAAACCCTTCCATTAACATTGCGTTTGGTAAGGATATTGCTTAGAAAATGTAACGCAAGCGTCAGGCAATTCTCTGATGTAAATATCTTCTTTAAAATTTGGCCCTGTTTAGGATGTTTTCTGGTGGTACATCGAAATAAGTATATTTTGCATAAATTTGCAGAGATCGTAAAGTTGCATAAAGTTATTATGATCAGTTTTTGCATGGCAGTTGACCTTTGAACAGATTCCAGCAATGGGATAATCGTTAATTGACATCAGCCTACGGAAACCTTTATGCTGTTTCTGATAGCTTCATACTAATTTAAAATAAATCCCTAATTTCACGGTTATTTATTAGATGATATGAACGTAGCTAAGCAACTGCATGTAACTATTTTGGCGAAGATTTTCTCATCAGTTTTTCGTCAAACAGCAACTTGTTTCATTCCATTTCTTCATGCAAGCAAGTTAAAATTTCCGATTGGTTCATCCACTCACTGCTCAATTTTATCTTTGATCGAATGTGTAACTATGGACGTAATTATCAGGAGTAAATCAAAGCATAGAGATACGAACTTCGTAGCTCCTGCTTTTCTGTTTCGATTTCTTTTATGAAGCAAGTGCGCATTGTGGGGAAAATGTAGTAGATATCATATTCAAATGCCTTTTGGATAGACTGCGTAGCGTTCAGTGAGCAGCTGTTTTGAGGAATAACTAATGTGAATTTTCGTGCCATAGATTATCTTTGTATAGATTATGATGCATAAACTGTGGCTTTTCCTGTAGGGTTTCCCTTATTTTGCGTAACAAATTTATTTTAAGTTTGATACCTCTCCTGACCGTCTCAATTCCCCCTTAGTATTTTCTCTCCAGGATGTAAATTTAAAATTAAATGAAGTGAATATTTAAGCGGGTGAATCTCTGAGTTTATTCATACCGTTTTTTCGCTAGCCAGCGCACGTTTCGTTGTTATCTCGCTGTTACGCTAGTAAGCCTCTTGACCATTTCGGATGATCGTCACGCCTATTAGGTTTTTATGAGTCAACCTGTTAGGTATAATTTAACGTGCTAATCCAGCAGTATTTTATTTTAGATGCGACTTGAATTATATTCTACATTTAAGTTTTCACCGCAAGTTAACGGTATTTTTGTAACGCACGAAGATCGTGCCTTTCTATTAAACTTTGAATTAATAAAGGGGTAATTTTCACCCTTCTTTTGAACTCGTAATTCATTTACGCCTATGCGAGAATTCGCCAGGTTCATTGCAGGACTGTTTCTAGTTTATGTGGAACAACAGAGCCAGATCTGGCATTCATGTTATCAAACTATCCAGCTTACCTAATATGCTGCTAATCAAGCACATCTTTTGCGTACAGTATGGTACACAGCCTTATTTTCAATAATGAATAAATACACAACTTAACACACCCTATATGTACATTTGCGTCTGCTGCACGACCTCTGGTCATGGCATGTTAAAAATTGGATGACTATATTACTTGGGTAAGCTGTTATTATTATTATGATATCTTCATCATTCAATATTCAGCACATTAGCAGCACACAATCACATATTATCTCAACACAACTATCATACTGTCGCAACGATACCTGTTTCAATTTCATAGTTTTCTAGGTTGAAGATAAATGCCTATGACTTAATGTGTAGCTCCGATGAACTCTTCCTTCGGAGTTAAAAAACGGCTGTGCTTTTGATGAAATTCACATATTGTAATTAATACTTACTCCAGCCAAACTCCCGTGGTATTAGTAATTATACTGTGTAAAATTTGATTGAAGGTTTCACCAAACAATGGGACTAAAAGTTTTGCAACCAAATGATAGTAAAACGTTGTTCCATTATTTGATGCTTTTGAACCATTATTTGGTAATATGTTAAACCAGGAATCGGCAGTATGTTGAATCATAAACGGGAAATGTTAAACCAAGAATTAGGTATAATCTGAACCATGAATTAGGGTATATTACACCATGGATCGTGGCAATACGTTGAACCATGAATTAGGAATGCATTAGATCATTAATTATGTGTACTATTAATTGTAACTATTTTGAATTTTTAACTGTAAGGTCGGGGTAGTTTTTTGAGAGCCCAGGCACATTAACCTGCTGATTCTCCGGTACTTTTTAATCAGTACTGCTATTCCTATGTTTATGCAAATGAGCATACCTATAACAATTATTTTATGGCAATTTGGCTACCATAGAAAGATGCCTTATTTGCATAACATTGTGATTCACTTTCGAGTATACATACTTGCAATATATTATTATATATATATATATATATATATATTTAAAACGTTTAATGCCTTACACACCAATGTAAATAAGTTAAAATATCACTGTTCATTGCAGCAGTTGAAGAAAAATTTTCAGAAGATATGGGAACGGAAAATGATTCCCCTAAATATCACTGCACAATTGTACCTACAACTGGTATCAAGTTGAATAAAATTTCGTGTTTGATAATTATGTACCTTCACTTGCATATTAAGTTACATTGGTTGCTGTTATTATATTTATTGTTTAGCTCCACAAATGTACCCCGCATACATAAGAGAAAGAGATCTGACATACCCTTGAAACGTTCTGAAGTCATTTTCATACAAGTTTCTTGGTTTATTTTACATCCTCATGAGAAAAATCTATATACAAGAAATTTTCTTGTTTAATGTTACATAATCTTTAATTTTAAGGTTATATATTTTTATCACATTATATAACTGAACTTTAATGTTTTATTACAGTTTGGTTTGAATAACCTTCAAACAGTACAGCCAGCTCAAGCTTTTATCTCATATTGATTTGCTATTCTACAAATTATACATAGTTGACAGAATAGGTTTGAGCTTTCCAGTATTTAAGCCCAAAGGAGAAATAACTATCCAAAAATAAAATTGAAATTACACGTTGTTCTAAATGTGCAATTAATCGATTTTTCACTGATTATACATAATTAGATATAAAAAGTATTCCATACATAACTCTTATTTTCATTTACATTCCATGGCACTTACCTTTCTAACATGATAAAATTTGGATATTCTGTAGAAGTGTCTCCCAGGATCTGTAACGTTTTCTTGTTCCCTTCCCCCTCCCTCCCCAAAAAAAACAAATTTTCCTTGAAATGTTTCAGTAGAGCCCTTTAAACCGTTGCGATGTTATTAACTTTTCATCACAGTACATTAAAATGCATTATGAAGCATGCTAAAATGTAAATTTTAGAAAGCTATTTAAGTTGTTCTATTTATTCAAAAGCTCTATTCACTTATTTCCATTATTATTTCATTCACCTAGTTCCATTTTTCTGCAGTTTAAATATATCTCTCGGTAAAATGCTATGGGGACTAGAAAACATTTAGTTTAAAATAAGTTAGTGAAAAAACACAAGCCTAAAATTATGACGGAGGAGCATTAATGAAGAACACATTGAAATTAATATAGGAAAATGTTATGCAATTGCTGCATAAGAAAATTAAAAAATATCGTACAGTGACCGTTACACAGACATAAGCGTACCTTAATAAGATATATCACTCATATTCTACTTAATAAATTTAACTAAACAACACGATGTTCCCTCATATAAGCTGTTATATACTAATGTATATATTATATATATTTTAATCATCATGTTTCAGAATTTAACAACAACAGATGCTTCTAAATATTTAACACAAGTTTTTATGCTTATATAAAAACATTATATGCATCAATAATATTTTTAAAGTTTACAATATTTATATACTTTGAGCTTTCTAACATAAAGCCTTTAAGAATCTATTTATATAAAGAAGAATGTCTGTTTGTGTGTTTCTTCGCAATTAACTCAGTCACTAGTATAGTTATCATCACCAAACTTTCTACCATTTTTTTCGGGATCCTGGAAAAAGTCAACATCAGACGTTTTTCCAAAAAAAGCAACAAAATCAGAAATATTAATTAAAAATTCTGAAAACGCTTAATTTTCGCTGTCATTTTTCCAAGTGGCAACAGTCTCGTACTCTGGAGATAAAAATCTGCTTTATTTGGGAAACTGTTGCCACTGCTCTCTTTCAAATCATAGAGTTTCTTAATAAAAAAATTCTAATGAAATAAAATAGCATTTCCAAACATTAAATATATTATTCCTGATTCCAAACATTTGTGGGAATACGTTTCGATTGTTCCTACCTCCGCACGACTTTAATCAGTCGAGATATTAATTAAAACTCTGAAAACACTAATTTTCGCACTCATTTTCACCCAGTGGTAACACTCTCGCGCGTTGGAGATAAAAATGCTTTACTTCGAAAAGTATTGCTGCTGCTCGCTTTCTAATCGCAGTCTGTTAATCAAAACGTTGTAAGTTCTACGAAATCGATATGTATAAAGAATGTATGTTTGTTATTTTCTTCGCGTTGTTGATTTCTGATCAATTATTATAAATTTATTGACGCATTTAATCGACTAAATTTGAATATAGGTGCAATATTGCATAGAACTTGAGCTTTTACGACCATTTGATTAGAAAGACGAAAATCATTAAAAACTGAGTTCCATTGTCTCTGATTTAATGAGAGAGAATTAGTTTACTTTTCTATCGAAATTTTTATGTGGGTTCCACATTGCATAAGACTGAAAAATGTATGACCAGAAATCGTATTGCAACGGTATCGGTCTCTCTGTTGTTAGATACGTAACTCTCAATTTAATTTAACTGGCATCGAGTATTTCCACTGGTATGAAATAAATAGGTTACGTAGGATAAATTTATTTGTGCAAAACATGCGGTATTTCTTTTATCGGGAAGCACATTGTAAGTTCACATTCTGGAGCACTTCAACGGATAAATAATGATAAAAATCTCAGAAAACACACATGAATGAAGCAGCCATTTTAATACATTTGTAAAAGGTTTTCCAAAATTTCTACAGTGCAGTTAACAGCATCATGAAACCCATATTTAGAGACTTTTATTCAGCAGTTTAATTGTGATAGTGTTATATACAAGGTAACCATTTTTTTTGGCTTTCGTTATCGTTAGAAACAGAGAGACATACAGCACATAGTTCAGAATTAGGTCAGAATTTTCAAGCATGCAACAATTTTAAGGAAAAAATTTTTTAAATGTAAAAGCCTGAAAGACTTCATTTTTGAATATTACAGCAGTATAAAGTAAAAAAAAGAAATCTGAAACAGTTTTCATACACAGTTATTAATAGAAATCAAAATTTCACTTTAAATTCTGAGAATATAAACTGAAAATTTTCTTTAGTTTTATTTTTGTAATCCTGAATGCACACTAACATTTACATTGAATTAACTGTAAATGTAATATAAATATTTAATTTAAATTTATCAACTTTTTTTTAGTATTTTTTACGTAAAATATTTACAAAGAAGAAAAAGTGCAAATAACCTTTTATATATTATTTCAATTAAAGAATGGATGTTTCAAAAACAGAATATTATTTTGAATAGCTTCATAAGCAAAATTAAATGGAAATTAAAATTATTCAAATAAAAATTAATTTTTAAATTTCATAAATTAAAAATTAATTTCACTATAAAAATATTCAAGAAAATTTTAGAACTTAGCTTTGCACATCTATCTCGATTTTGTTTCGGTACAGTAAGCCCTTTTCTCTGTAGCAATAATATAATGCGTTTTTAAAGGAAGTTAACCATAATCAAGAACATTTGTTGTCTTTGTAAATTGTAGTGAACAGTTAGCAAAAGAATAGTACTTTAATTAAATCTCTGTGTTATGGTTTTCAGTTATAAAACAAAGCTAATGAATGTACAATTGCTGATTCCCAATAAAGAATAAACTTAATGTTAATTATTTTATCATTTAATATAATTTACCATATTTATCACCAGTAAAATCGCATACGGAGAAATGAAATTTAGCTCGTAGAAATAATAACTTATACTTTTTAAACTCGAACTTCCTTTTGAAGAAGATTAAACAGACATAAAAACAATCTTAATAGAATCTCTTAACCCCTTCATAAAAAATAATTAAATCTATCTTAAATGTTTTCAGTTTAAGTACATGATATTAATTAATTAAATTCTTAAATATACGTGCGAAGATTATATTTTATGGGAAAGCTACACACTAAATATTATTTAAAATCAGTAAGAAATCTGTAAAGTCATTTCCGTTTCATCAAAAACTAGGAATAAACATGATTTTGCAGCAATATCAGAGGTTTAAAGGATCAACACTGTTGTCATTTCAGCTGTGAAAATTACCACCATTTAAAAAAAAAATAAAAGACCTTGAGAAATTCAACGAATCAACGCTGTATCTTTGTAAAAGCATAGATTGGGATTAAATACGAATGCGATAAGTAAAATATAAATTTATTTTAAGTCTAACAGGGAAAATGTACAGAATTTCTTCAAATCCAACATTTGCATCAGTTTGAAGCTCAGCTTGGTGCAACAATGATAACACTGTATACGCTAAACATGACTGCTCAAGTTCAAAAAATATTATTACATAAAATAAAGAAAAGCAGAAAAGTTTTAAACACAAAGTTTGACGAAATAACCACATATTCAAACAGAATGTCATACCTAACAGCAAACAACATGGCTAAATAACGAAAATTCAATGCATCTTTATCAAAAAACGTACTTCTCGTAAAAAGGAAAGCTTCTGCAATATTTCAAAAAGGTTTTAATCAAACAATAAAATTCAACAAGCAAACATTTTAACAAAGGAATAAAAAGAACAACAGCTTCACAAAAGAACAACTTCAAAAAAATTGTCCAAATACATTTTGAAAGGTAATCGATTCCCTTAACTTTGCTGTCCTCCTCAAGAAAGGTTTAAAAATCTTGAAAATCAATATATTCTTTGAAATTATCATCACATTTTTGCAAAGAAAGAAAGACTTGTATAAGCATACTTAATAACAGTAAACTGATGATAATCGGAAAATTCTGTCCCTTTTAATGATGACTTAAATTTGTTGCCAGTATCTTCTAGAGAAAACTTAAACTATACATTTTAATTTTACCCAATAATAGTTAAATTTTTATACCAAAAATGATATTTTTAAATGGTTTACATTAATTATCAGCAAGTGGGTTATTTCTGATGTTTACAAACACTGGGAAACAAATTATGTTACAATAATGATGGTGACTATTTTTTTTAACTTTTAGATATATGGATTATTTACTCGTGCATCTTTTCATAATACAAAAGATGCTTTTAAACACAAACTATGTTTATAATCCAACTTTTAAAAAGTAATTAATACTTTTTAAAGCTAAATTAATAAAAGTAAAGTTTTATTATTACTTTAGAGTACACATCATATATCGAGTATTACTCAGGATAAAATTTTCTTGTAAATGTTTCCATATTTTTCTGTCTCTAATAACTTTAAAATCGATGAATATATATAATCGATACATATAATCGAATATATATCATCGATGAGTATATATATATATATATATTCATCGATGATATTACACATGCACACACATATGATATCAAAACATATTTATGAAGAATAAACAAAAATTATCCATACCTTGTAATTATCTAAAACACTGTCGACTCTCCGCGAACGCATACAAACAGCCGCCATTGAATTTGAAAGACATGGAAAAGTCAGCAAATTATTCCATTTGTTGAGTAGTGACAGCGGACATGCCTTCGTTAATGAAACAAAGACGAATGAATGGCTGACAGCCTTCTTTTCTAAGTCGATTCTTCTACAGACAGGTGATCGAAAAGCTAATATATACTGAATGAGTGCGTGCAAACTCTCGCAAAAATAAAATGGCATACGATGCTTCTAAACCGAATGTAACTTTTTCAGCAACCTAATATAATATTTGGTCAAAACCTTCAGTCTAGTCTCTTTGCAAAATGACAAATCACATCACCTAACGCTCGTCAAAGCATGAAATATCCTCGAACTTACAAGTACTTCGCAAATCTTACAAAGAACTTATACGAATAATTTATAAAATGTATAAAATATTCTTATTTATTAACATATATAGGTTTTTACTGGACAAGTCAAGAATCAGCGTAATTTTTGTAAATTTTGCAGGACGAGTTTCGATGGTTTAAATACAGAACCATCTTCTTCAGCAACCGTTGCCCTTTGGTAGCTGAAGAAGGTGGTTCTGTATTTAAACAATCGAAACTAGTTCTGCAAAATTTAAAAACATTGCGATGATTTTCGCTGTTTAATATCTCCAATAATCGTTACTCGGCGCGTTATTTTAACCTACAATATGTAGGCTGGTCTTACTAAGTCAACGAAATGATGTCAGATGAAGAATAACAAATTCTGATCTTTTTAAACCTGAAAATGTCAATCTTCCATTAAATGGAGAAACTTGTTTCCGAACTAGGACCAAAATCTTACAAATACCTTTTTTTGATGGAATGTCATTTTTTGTTGTTTTCGCGAATTTTCATTGTTTATAATTTATTTCAATTACTTGTTTATTATTAAAGGTATTAAAATGCGTCTTTTTTAATTTATTTTCTCACGTGCATTAGCACGTTTCTTTCGATTTATAAGCCAGAGAGAGTTTCAAAATCATCTGAATCAAGCGAAATATTTTTCATCAGTTCCTGATTTACGAAATGTTCAGTTGCCCTTATGAGCAAATACCGATGAATTAATTCTTCATCTTTCAATAGACAGCGTAAAATACTCATGTTACTGGTATGAATATTCTACTTATTCGATAAAATATACGTATAGAAATTTCGTCCGAGCTGCAAACTACTAATAAATTACGCTATATTACGAGCTTATATGTACTTTTGGGTTTTTAAATGCATATCACTTACATATTATCACTACCTAATGTGAACAGAATTTAGTTCCCTGTATTAATGCGGGCATTAAATCATATTCCAAGTCTTTCTCCATTTAGTATTTAAAAGCATCAGATGAATCTGTTCTAAATTTACGAGAATCATAAATATAGAATTAGGGAATCAACACTCGCGCGGAAAAGTTATTGATGAGTGAAGTACATTTCAAATCTTAATGCTGTGTCTTAAAGATTATGCATCAGCGAAACTTGTTAAATCAATTGCAGTTTAAGTGACAAGATATTAAACTAAACAATACTTGTAAAATAAGATAGATTAGCATACCATTTCATGTACAACAATTTTAAATTACGTTGTCGACGAAACATGGCCTTAATTGCGTTCAATAAATCATCACAGCTGCAATGGATTACTTGGAAAAGGCGATATTTATCCGTAAATTTGTCTTGCTATGATCACGAAAGCCGTTTCTATAATTAATAGTGACATCCTTTGTGAGTTCTCACCTAACCGACTAAAGACTACGTTCTTCTTTATTCATTCTGTAATCACAATAGATGTATAGGAGATGAAATAAAAATTTACCTTCATGTTGAAATTGAAAATAAAAGAAAATATCTAACGCCGAATATCTGACTGTATGGTAATTACTAAGTGAGCAGCGTTATAGATAATGAGAAGCATGTGGGTATCTTTAATTAATCAATTACCCTGTGATTATGTGATCAGGTCTATGTCATTGTTATTGCAAATACTCTGCTAATGAGGTCTTTTTCAATAGCTCTATTTATGTGCCATTGATATCTTTACTGGGTAACACTTTTCTATTCACGGTATAAGCAAATGAAAGGAATATTCATTCGAGTATCTAATTGTACCATCATAATCATCCGATGGTTCTAGAAAACTAATTAGAATTCTTATAGTTAATTATTTAATGCCGAAATTCTTCAAATATTTACTATATCATGTGACTACAGTTCCATCAGAAATCATTGTCATCGGTCAACATGAGGTAACCAAAGCCTAATTATATCATCAGAAAACAATGGCTTTGTCATCAGAACGAATAGATCTTATCGGCAATGTCATTCGTTCCGATAAGCAAATTTAAGAGCATTCATTTGCAAGATTACGGAGGATATTTTGAAATCTTTTGAAAACGAAAAGTTACTTGGAACACTAGAATGGCTTTAAAGTAAAACAGCATATTCATTAATACTAAAATAATAGAAGAATATCATCAGAATAATAGTAGAATAGAACTAACAATAGAACAATATCATCAGAAAACAATGGCTATGTCATCAGAACGAATAATATAGAGATTGTCGGCTATGCCATTCGCTTTGATGAGTAAATTTAAGAGAATTCATTTGCAAGATTACGGAAAATATTTTGAGCTCTTTTGAAAACAAAACGTTACTCGGAACACTAGAATATTTTATCTGTCTTCTACAGATGTAATTTGAATCAATTTAAAATGTGTTGAAAACTCATATTGTTGTTGTTGTGTCTTACCCATGTATTTCATGGAAGAATGGTTGCCGGAAACTCAAGGAGGTTGGATTTCTATTTCTACCGCAGTTTTGAGGGAGAGCACCCGGGGGTGGTCTGAGGGCCTCTTCCCTGTTATCAGGCCAAACCAAACGAGAGGATTTTCGGCTCTCCCATGGACGTTACTTCCTACCTTCACGAGCTCGCCATATATTTAGAGTACCTCCATTACACAAAGACACTATATATTTACAAACATCCATGTCTTCTCTGGAATTCGAACCCGGGCTCTCCGTTACCGCAGTACGCTCCCCTAACCACTATACCGTCTGCGCGGCAATTGAAAACTCATAAATTTTAAATTTATAAGCAATAGTGGAGAAACGTATGGTTTGCCATTGTGCTTCTGGCAATGCAAGCTATTTCTTGTTTTTAAAGCAGTTAACATCTTTCCTACAAGAGTACTTCTACTGAGAGCTTCAAACGCTTAGGTTTACATGAGCAACAAGATTTGTACTAAATTCACTGATTCACTAAAGCATCAGTTGTCTCATATCACGTTTTTTTTTTCAGTTTTCAGTATTAAATGTAATGGAGATGTAGTAATCAGAACCATTAGAACACGAGGAGTATTCACATATTAATTTATTTAATAGAAGTCACCAGGCAGAGCATCGAAAAGCAGTATATGTCAGTACTCTCGTGAATAGTGGTTAAGTTACCTTGTTTAAGGCATGGTCAATCTGTAGGCCTTATATGTTGTACGAGAAGTTCCGTGGAAATTGTGAATTCCTTGATATCAAAATTAAAACAAGAGAACTAAGTGTTGGAGACCACCAACTGTCACCAATGACAAGATGCTAGCTGAACGTACTATCCACATTATATTGCAAAAGCACGTATGGAGTAAGAAGATAATTCCTTGCTAAGAGTTTAGATATTTTTAAGTAGTTAAGAATTTCTAATGAGCTATGACTATGGAAGAACTGAAGAAAGTCTTATAATAGACGAATTAATAGAAGTTTCTCAAGAGAATATTCAAATTAGCAAAAGAAATTAAAAAGATTAAGATAAATTAAAATTTGGTTTAACAGCTGTATAAATTTCAAATTGTGACGACGTTTAAGTTGGAAAGTAAGTGTTGTAACTCATTCCAACAGCAGGCATTCATTCCAGTGAAGATTGTTTCTGACCTTTCTCACTCCTAAATACAATGCCTTAACCTATTAGCACTCAATTCTTCTACAATAACGCAATGAGAACAGAACACTTAGAAGGTGCATTTTCACAAAATTCGATTTTCAATTTCTGATTAAATTTTGTATGGTATTTTCTCCCTCCTTACTGTATATCTTTGGGGTATAATCGCAAGGTCTGTTCGGCTAGTAGTCGGAAGTTCTGGAATTCGAATCCCAGCGAGATCATGGCTGATTTATCATGTTTCATGACAACATAAATTCTAAACAATTCTATAAGTTGCGTCCGAAATAAAAGAGGTGCTTAACGATAAAATCTGCACCACCAGGATTTGAAGATTTGACTCCCGTCTCCCAAGTCACCCTTTGATGGTCTTGAGTCAGCTCAGCTCGCATTCCAGTTACGGACCGCAGTGGGCTCAAACGAACAAGATTGCATAACAGATTTATCACTGACAGATTCGAGTGCATTCGGGAGCAAAGAATATTAATCTCGCAACCGAAGGGTTGAGTGAAGGAGAATGTAAAATATATTCTCCCTCCTTACCGCTCGTCTTTGTGATGTAATTAAAAAGCACATGCAGCTAGCAGTCGAAAGTTTAGGGGCTCAAAGCATGGTACATTTTTCACTTCTCCTGTTCCAAAATAAAATGCCAAGTTTATGGTAAGTCAAATAATGAAGCTGTAAAATGTTTTTACAGCTTCATTCTTCAAACCGTTATTCTACGTGATGCATGTTTACCCTAAATGTATCTTATTATTTTACCTTTCATTTATATTACAGCATTTATGTTCTGTATCTTTTATAGGTACAGAAAAATATTCCTAATTTAAATCACACAAATAAACTTCAGCATTCTATGCTTCTTCATTATGCTTTCCTCGTACACACTTTATTACATTTTAATCCAGTAAAAGCTAATAGAATAAAAATAAGTTATAATAGGGTAATAAAAATACAAGCATCCTCACATAAAATGTCATAAAAGGGAAATATAAACGAAACTAACTGAAGTAACCGGCTCGTTATAAAACGTATCAACTGTTTCCAACAAAAGGCTCTCTACGCTACTACACAAAGAATAAATAAAGTAATCGGCGGCCAAGAAAATACATTGTCTATTTGTCTTCTGCAAAACATTATAGTAATGTTATCAAGTACATAGCGAAATACTTGATTACGTGATTGATATTAACATGAATTAATTTCTAAAAAATTGTTTTATTGTTATTTTCTCCAGATTAGTATCACTGCAGGAGATTAGCTTTTTAAGGCCCTGTATAAAATCTGTAACACAATGCAGCTTACAAACTGCATACGCTTAGTTTCCTGCTTCAGTGTTGGAATCACATTTTTTGAAAAGCAAAATTTAGCATACCATTGCAATATGGCTCTTTCCTTGCATACCTGCCTAGTCATAAAGATGACAATTTCCATTCAAAATGCCAGCAAAGTTTTGAACTTATTACATCAAAATGCTTTAACATACAAAGGGGGGAATAATTTACGCTCAATGTACTCGTTAAGATAAAATTCAGCATTTTTTTTAAATTTTCTGCATAGTTCCCTTCGACTTCAGTAAATTTAGCACAAGAATCCAAAAAGCATCCGATTCGAATAGAAAAAAAATTGTTTTATTTACAGTCACTGAACCAAACCTGATATATACCTTCAAATCATGATCACTGTTACTTGAAACAAGTAAATGCTGCTTCAGGTTTTGGAACTAGAGTCACTTAGGGCCATACCTGATGAATACGGTGGTTGGAGAAAAGTTGAAATCCGCAGCGTTGAATAACAATTTCCAAACCCTGAGGTGGTAGAGTGGTAGAGTGTCGCTATTCAAGAGCTATACGTTCCTTCAGTATTTGTCACAGCGTTTTGCCTTTGAGGTTGGTCGGACTTGAGTCAACAGATTAGCGTAATAAACTCATGTAATCTTAATATTATGTGGCATATATCTAATGTTCCTTTTTCATCTCCCAAAAATGTTACCCACATTCTTCTCAACAGATTTATGGGCTCTGATTCTTGAGGTTCAAGAGATCCACTGTGTTTCCTCACTGTGCTTTAATGTATCATTTCTAGGCAGCATTACATCAGAGGAGGGGACTCCCAGGCCTGGACGCTATGAGGCCAAATTACGTGGTTTATAAATGCGCCAACCTCTAGTGGTCATCAGTGGTACAGCCATGATTTATCTCGTGATATTAGCCATTAAAATATATTAGTGTTTATCTTAAGATAACAGTTCTTTAGACGACTCGCCCTGTTATTTAATCATTTCCAGCATATCTCTGGATACCCGTCTCTAGTCTGTTATTCTAATCTGTAAAATGGGCCCCTCATTATAGTCATCGTAACTCGTGTCATCATCACAGTACAGTGCTTATGTTCTCCACCATATATGCGATTGCAGTTTGAGTCAGCCTTCATTCGCACGATTTCGCGAAGCGAAAATCGCTGAACGGAAATGAAGTGGGGAAAAAGTTAAGCGACTCAGTGTTTCTTCTTGTAACTGTTGTTTCCATAATTACGAGTTAAATCGGAAGGCAGAAAGTAATCTTGAATTTCCTTTAAAGTAACCTTGAATTTCTCTTAAAGTAACAGCACATTATCTGGGTTCAACTAACATCTACAGTAGCATCTCGTTATCTGGGACCTTCATGTTCCCACTGTTTTACATGGAGGATTTTTTCTGCTGATCCAGCACGGATGATTATTTGCATACTAATCAAAAAAAAATCTGAAATGTTTCAGATTTTAAATTACGTCCAAAGGGACGTTTATTTAACATTCTGTGTGTTACCTTTATTTGTTAAATACCATGTTCTTCGCACTTAAACCATAAAATTCAGTTCAACAGCAATATCGCAAAATAATTTTAAATTGAGCATATCTTTAGAAATTTCGGTACACGCTCTCACGCGCTGGAGATAAAAATGTTTTTCTGTACAACGTTGGTATTGCTGGCTTTGAAATCTTTGAGTTTGTTAATGAAAAATTCGTTAAAGTTTTAGAGAATATTGTTACGAATTTCACATTTATTTGGCTATTTATTTAGAACTGTAATTAAAATTCCTTTTTATTTTCCCGTGCAACGCACGCAGACGATTTTTGAAGAGAAAGCTACATCAAAAAAAAAATAATAATAATAATAACATGCATACATTTATGCAGATTTTTCATTTTTTAAACTTTAATGCAGAGCGATAACATTTAGTGGCAACAATTTGAAAAGTGAATCGGGCATTCAGAGTGAATCAACGCAAAATCGCAAAACGAAAGTAATAGTCCTTCGGGACTAAATCCCTTTGGACTAATAATTGTAATGAAATTTAATTGTATGTCATTGAATCTAAATAGATAGGTAATATTTTTCACTTTCAAATGCCTTTTAAACATAAGTGACAAATATGCGGGAGTTTAGAATGGATGTTTAAACGTTATGCTCACAAAATATGAAATATCTACAGCAAAAATACATTTATTTGTCGTAAATTATATTTATTTCTCGATCAAAAATACATGTAAAATCTTGTGTCTTTGACCTTGTATGTTCATACAGGTAACATCTCGTATGTCCATGCAGGTAAAATCTTCTATGATGAATTTTAATGATAATTTATCTCAGATTAATGATGTGATAATAGTATTGCTTGCTATTTGCTTGCGTAGTTCAGCGAGAAATACAGAATTTTAAAGTGTTAAACCTAAAATATTATTTAAAAGAAACCTTAGTCGTACGACAGACTAAAAGAAAATAATTAAATGTATACACTAACTACATGTGTGTAGCATAATTAGCATATCCTATTAATTATTTTCTTTCAAAAATAATAAAGCTTTCATAATACTTCCTAATTACTAAGTTTAATTTTGTACCAACATAAATAAAGCAATTATTTAAACATTAGCGCTTACTCTAAAATACGAGAAAATCATAGATATTTCGCCACATGATCTGTCTATAGGAATGATGGAAATTAAATCCAAATAGAGATTTCTGAGGGCGGAATCAGGAAATTAAGCGGATAGTGGAAAGCACTGATTGTCGTTCAAATCAGTATATAATGATACTAATAACACTAATTGTGAGACTTTAACAATAAGCTTAATTTAGATAAAATTTGAGATATTATTTAACAAATCTGGTTATGTAAATATTTTGAATCACTGCGTTTAATACTGAAGTATATAGAATACCTAGAATCATCAAATTCTCGTTAGAAATCAGATTTGGAATAATAATGCTTTTCAGTTGACTGTACATAAAAACGAGAACATATTCAACCTCGATATTGTTCTGAAAATAACTTTATATTATATTAATAGAATAAATGAAAAGGCATGCATAGATTAGCACTACCAGAACATTAAATTGCTCCTTTGTGTTCAAGAATGATACTCAAATTTTTAAAATATGGGATGGTAGAATTTTATAAGTTAGTTCATAATTAGCATAATCGCTAATGCAATGCAAAACCGTTCAATATAACTTTTTTAAGGGGACTGCGTAACTAATACTTTTCAATTTCATGATAGACATGCTCATCAGAACGTAAATAATGCAAGTTATTTGTTTCTTGTTTCAAAATAAGTATTGCGTAATTTTCATGCGATATGCTGCAATGCGATACCTTTAATGGTTGCAATGCGCTTAGTGCTCCAGCAGTTTACCTACTGATTTAATATTTCAGCAACAAATAAATGCTCTTTTGAAGGAAACTTTCGCCTCTGTCATAATATCCCGAACTTTTAATTAGCCATCGTGATTGCCAGATTTTATAGAAGCAGTTTTTTTCTGAGGAACTATATAAAAGGAAATATGGATGCAAATGTTATGGAAGATATAAATGCAGATGTTCGGAAGTTGATAGCAATTCGATACAACCTTTGTTTTGATGCATTACCTTTTTTGACAAAATCTTTGTATTTCGATACAAACTTTCGAATGAGAATTCAGCATTATGTTTTAAGTAAAATACTAAGTCGAAATTTACAAGAGTAGCAACTCTTGTTTTTATGAAACAAAAAAATAAAGTAATAAAATTTGCGTAACATGAAAATTAATAAATATTCTGCTTAATGATGTCCTCGCAGATACAGTTATTTGAATATCGCAAAAGCTAAATGCCTAGCGGGATGCCTTTGTAGAGGACTTTCTAGGGAAGCAGGCTTCACGTTATATATGACGAAAATCCCGAAAATCAAATATTCAGCCACCCCCTTCGCTTGGAATTTCACCCAAAGCAGGTCGAACTACCAGTATTCAGCGGTCTTAACCACAAGGCCACTCGTAGGGGCTTTAAACTTGGAGTTCTACTGAAGAGCAAAACTACCCCCTTCTCCTTCGCATGATAGCGATGCTTTCAAAGTTATTTGTGTGTCAACATCGCATGATAGAGATTTAACACAATAGCCTTCCTACATCGCAGAGAGGGGGGAATGCAGTATCAGGCAGGAAAACTAACTACATTTGAAGCGGACGACAAATTTTTTCAGATCAGTTTCTACTGTGACTGCTTACCACTGCAAGACAAATTTCATTTCGTTGACTACCATTTAACTGGTCAATATGGTTAATTGACTAACTTTTGGTGACAAACAGTGGTCAAACTGCAATTCATAACACAAAATAACACTGTTAAAATCTTAAATCAAAGTAATACTGTTACGTGCGTACGGGTTCGTTATATATTGAATTCACAAGTCGTAAAAAGTTAACAAAAATTTATTCTTTCCACAAGAAATAAATTAAAATGCTGAAATATTTCTCCACAAATCTTCGCACAATATCACAATATCTCAAACGTTTAGCAAAAACTCAGTTCAAAGCAGATAAAATAGTTCTATCTCACAGCGAAATCGCTACAATCAATACAGCATTAAGTAAACAAACAGCAGTTCGCTTTTTACAGCTACAAGTATAACAGCAACAACAACAACTACTAACTGAGATGAGGTGTTTCACCTCGGCTTTTATAAGCTTTTTAATTATCAGTAGAACAATCACCATTTTTCTAGATTTTTCTGGATGGCAACAGTAATTACCAGATATTTATTTATTAAGCATTAAATGCACGCGCTCTTTTATTTTTATTGTTATTTTTTTTTTGGACGTAGCTTTCTCTTCAAAAATCGTCTGCGTTGCTAAGGCAACATGAAGCAAATCTAATTACAATTCTAAATAAATAGCCAAATAAATGTGAAATTCGTAACATTGCCCCCTTCCCAAGGACTGCACGTCCCGGGCAGTACAATCCCTGGACAGGAAGCCAAACTTACAACTAAAGCATCAGTGCTATAATAAACATTACTTTATAATAACAAAATAAACAATAATTAAAATAAGTGACTTTCAGCAAATTAAATTCTATCCAACGCGAAATACAATTCAAATACTAAGTACAAATACTATCAAATACAAATGCTATTAAACACAAATACTTATCAAATACTACTACTTAACAAATACAAATCAAATACTAAATACAAATAGGACCATGGTCTTATACTATGTACATTATTATTTACAATTATATACACTACGTACTATGGCCATAGTAATGAACTAACCTGTCGTAATGAACGACTTTAGGTTTAGAGTTCGATGACTTACGGATCCGAACCACGACGTCGTTCAGCCTGTTTAGGACTGTGTAAGGACCATCCCAAGGTGATTGTAGTTTTGGAGAAAGTCTATTCCGTCGAGTCGGACTCCATAACCATACATTGTCTCCTTCGTTGAAACGATGGCCAGTAGCTCTCGTGTCGTAGCGGGTCTTCATCTTTTTCGTCGCCAAGTTGACTCGCTTTCGTGCAGAACGTTGCTTCACTTCAAACCGGGCCTGGACATCTTGGATGTATTCCTCAGGCGATGAAGGCGCATCTGCAAGGCGGTCAGACAAGAAATCAGAAGGCAGACGAAGATCACCACCGATGAGCATCTGGGATGGAAAATTGCTGGTAGTCTTGCGTTTCTCTTCGACCCTAGTATGATTTCGGTAGCTTTCTGAGCAGAGTCTTTCAAACGAGATTTTGGCGTTTCCAGCTGAGGATCCCTTCTGTTGATCGATAGTCATGTCCTCAGATGCTGAAAGCAGCTTATTGTTTTTGAAGTCTAAGGAAAAATTGTATTTTCTTAAAATGTCCAATCCGAGTACGCAAGGGTCTGTAATTTCTGCTACATAGGCTGTGTGATGGTAGGTGGCACTTCCAAAGGTAATGTTCACATTTAACTTTCCTTCTACATCAATTTTCTCGCCGGACGCAGTCTGGAGAGTAACAAAGGATGGCGTCCAAATCAGTTTTTCCTTAAATTTTTGAGCTAAATCCTTCCGAATTATGGTAACATTAGCTTGTATCAATG
>KK118684.1:420104-581051 GCA_000611955.2 Stegodyphus mimosarum | reverse complement strand
ACTAACTGCTTAGTTGTAGACAGTCCTGCTCTAAAACCGAATTGTTCCGATGGCAAGATATCCAAATATGGTTGCATTCTTTTTAATATTATCCGTTCGAGAATTTTTCCAAGGCCTGGAAGTAAGCTAATCGGCCTAAAACCTTCTGCCCGCGTACAGTCCTTTCCCGGTTTCGGGAGCAGAATCACCTTTGCTTTTTTCCAAATATATGGGAAATATGACAAGTCCAGACATCTATTTAAAATTTTTACATATCTGAGAAGTATACAGTCCGGTAGATATTTGATTGTGAGATTTGTGATCTCATCAAAGCCAGGTGCCTTGCGCATGCGCAGACGTTTTACGATATCCTTAATTTCCTGTAAATTAGTATGCTCTATCCTGTTAGGAGCAGGTTGTTCTATCATCCAGTTTTGTAGATAGTGTCGGACTTCATATACAAAATTTATGTCGCAAGGATCTTCGTGGGGTGTAAATTGATGAGATAAATGTTCCGCTAAGACTTCTGCCTTATCCTTGTCCGTAAGTGCTATGACTTGATTCGAATAAATTGGTTTGTTTACCGTCCGTTTTGACTTAAGTCTTCTTGCAAAGGACCAGAAGCCGTCTCTAGTATTATTAAAGGAAAGTATTTTATCCTCCCATAATTCTTGTTTGTAATTTATAATGTCTGTTTTAATTTCCCTATTGAGTTTATTTAAATTGATTTTCAGCCTGGGATCCCAGGTTCGATTCCACCGTTTTCTCATCCGGTTTCTTTCTTTGATCTTTTCCCTTATGAATTTTGGGAGTAAGCCTGCATATTGCTGAGCTGGAACTTGTTTAGTTGCATTTTTATATGCATCTTTAATATCATTAGTTAACTTATGGACTTCCATTTCGATGGCATTCGTGTCATGTAAGTTTATTTCTGATGGTTCAGATTCCGATAGAAGATAATCAAAAATTTCCCAGTCCGTCTGTTTCTTCATTACTGAGATGAGGTGTTTCACCTCGGCTTTTATAAGCTTTTTAATTATCAGTCGAACAATCACGATTTTTCTAGATTTTTCTGGATGGCAACAGTAATTACCAGATATTTATTTATTAAGCATTAAATGCACGCGCTCTTTTATTTTATTGTTATTTTTTTTGACGTAGCTTTCTCATCAAAAATCGTCTGCGTTGCTAAGGCAACATGAAGCAAATCTAATTACAATTCTAAATAAATAACCAAATAAATGTGAAATTCGTAACAATACTAAGAAAATATTTTAACATTTGAGGCAGTTTTAAATTTACTTGAGGTGATTTTCAAATATACTATTTTCAAAATATTCAACGAAACATTTTTGCATATTTCACTGCTAAAGAAACTTAACATTTTTTGTTCAAGTCAGTTCCCGTAGCTTAACTAAATAATCCCAATATTTCACTGAAATAACCTAAAGCAATTTACGTAAATGAATAATAAGAATATAAACATTTGTTTAGGATGTAAACCCAACGACTTGTTTGTTTAAGTTTTGAATTTCGTTCCAAACGTTGATACCATTAATTTTTGCGCCGAGATGCTGGGTACATTAAACCTAAAATTCGTGGGGTCCTAGATAGCACTTTTCTAGAGCGGAAAAACATTAAATCGATTTGTTATGTTTCTTGTTTTTGTTGGAACTAATATTACGCTAGTTCGGTTGGAAAATTTAGATTTTCTGAAATTTTTTATATTTAATTTTTCTTTTTAGGTTGTTTCATTATTTTGGTGCAGAGAAAAGTTATTTTACGGATATTTATTTTTACTTATTTATTCTTTTATTCTTAAATAATTACATGTAATTTAATCTTTAAGTAAGTTTCTTTTCATTTAAGAAATGCACAGGAAATGGTTACATAACAGATTTGTTGAAATTTAAAAAGCAATTGTCACGAAGACAACTTCTAAGAAAAACATATACTGTTATAAACGCATGCTCTCCAGTGTTTCTGCTGTTTAGAGAAAAACGGAAAAAATGCCTCTTTTATTATCACATTGACTAATTACCGTGCCATTTTGGAACGTTTAAGTAGTCTAAAAATATTGGCAAACAATTTCCACGGCTTTTCCTTTCGCGAGTAGCGCAGGATTGCATCTGTCATTGGTATGTGTCTTTGATCACCTTATAGGTACAGGACAACTTTTCCCAGTTCCATCTCAGTTTTTAAGAAGAATACCCTTAGAAGACAAGTGGGAGGTCCAACGAATTCTTACTCGTTTTCCAAGGGAACCCAACGAATTCAACGACTTGTTACTCGTTTTCCACTACCACCAAACCACACGAGACGGGATATTTCAAGTGCCCAGTGCCAAAAAGGAGACCAATAACATCCAAGTGTTTTCTGAGGTTCGAACTCGGGAGTATCCATACGGCAGCTAGTAGTGTTAACCACTACAGCAGTCAGCGCGGCGATAGGTGCTTTAAATCCGTTTCGAACCTCAACACGAACTACGCACTCCCAGATGATGTAAATGCATACATGCATGTTTTCTACAAATAATTTTCTAACATCATCTGACAGCCAGATTAATGCATTATATGTTACACGCACTTACTCTAACTTTCTGCTAGTTTTTGCACTATGTGCAAGTAGTTTTAAAAAGGTAATTCAAATAGTACTAATCTTGAACAATCATAAACTCTTATTAAAACTTTCTTTGCTTTGACTGAACCAGGTTTGTACATTATATTCCCTTCGTTTTTGGTAAAAAATAGACTTTTTGTGCACTCATTTCGGTAAGACCATGCTTCATCAAGGGTCCCAGTGTATTTCTATTTATTTCTACCTAACAGTTTAGTTTTAGTTTTCATTCAGAGTTCTAGGCGTGGTTTAGCGTTGAACCACATGCCTCGGCGAAATCTCGTAAACGTTACCTTTCTCAGTTTTTTTAAACTCTAAATCTCGGATTATTATTTTATTTATTGTTCTACAGATGTATTTAAAGACTTCGCAATTAATTTCTGTGTCGGCGGAATTTATCTTGTTGCCATGGATTTAGCTTCAGAAACATTTTAAACAATATGTACCTTTTTCGGGTATTTGTTTGGAGTCTTCATTCTATGCAGAAATAATGATTGACGGTTTTCCTCCTTTCAATTAATAATGTTGCTTATTTTGCACTTATAAATTTTAATACAGTGCATTTCACGACGTTTTTGAATTAAGAAAAAGGAATATTTCTCTTTGCAAAGTGCATAATCATATCCTTCAAATTAGAGCTTATTTACATACGACATTTTGAAAGTAGAGTAAATTTAAAAGTTGCAGACGATATACCTCATTTTAAGTTATCAGAATTTGACAAGTGCCAGAAATTGTAACTTGAAAAATTTTTTTTTCTGAATTCTTCTAAAAATCCTTCTAAAAATGTGCAAACATTCTTTGTATTTCCTATTCTTTTTATTAGAAAAAAATCTGATGTGTACACCACATGACTTCCTTGTACTGGAATATTAAATTATACCCATTTTTTCCTGCATTTCATTTCGAATTTCATCAAATTTGTATTTCTAATTCAATTAATTCAGCTCTCACTTCTTGACAAGGTAAAGATACATAAAAACTCAAAATCTGTATATTAAAATTTGAAAGATATTGAGAAACATAAAACATCAAATACAGTTAAAACAATTAAAGAATTTTATTTTGCAATTAAAATTATATTTTCTAGAAAAAACAAGCAAATCAGCCCGCCTCAAAAACAAGGAATTTGGCAGATTTTTCGTTGAACAAAACTTTTTTTTTTGGTCTCACGTGGCAAAAAGACACTGAAAGCGTACAAATTGACTTAATTTGTTGTGAGCGCTATGCTGAATCAATATATGGGATAATTTAATAACTTAAATAATAATTCCAAATGGATTAAGCGTGATTTAATTCACAATAGCAAAAGAAGACGTTACTTTGTTGTTGCAAAGCTTAGTTTCTCTAGATTGGCAACAAATCAACTATTCTGCAAAGTTTAAAATGTAAACAAATATGGCTGCTATGGCAAAAAAGTTAGGCTTAGCCGCACTTAAACAACTTAATTGTGGAAACGTAATTGTGGATAATTCTACAACCATAGCATGAAAGTTAACTAAAGGCATGAAACCTTAACCGGAAGATAAGAACAAGATAATTCAATCATTTTTAATAAACAATTTACAAACATATAAGAATAATAAACTGAGTTTAGTGAGCCGAGTAACAGAGTGGGTATTATACATATATATATATTTATATACTTTTGGTGCAACAATTATATACTTTTGCAAGCAAAATATGAGGTGCACATCTACATGTTATAGTAGTCCTATATATAAAATTTCAACGTTGTGAGGCTACTCGTTTTTGATTTATGCGAGATACATACGTACGTAACTACAGACGAATCTCCTCTGAATCCATTTTAAATCAGTTTTATAATTCGTTTGGGAAAAAAGGGTCCGTTATTCTATCCTTACGTACATATGTCAAGCAAAAAAAAACGTTAATTGCATTCGATAGCGTTAAAATGAGTATTTTCTTTGAAATATGATACCCAAAATTTTTCGCGATTACAATATTTCCTTTTTACTTCGTACAAGGAAATAAAAAGGAAATCAGTCATGTAATGTAAAGCACATTTTAGATCAATTTGGTATATGAGAGTACAGTTTCCTTTTAAAAAGATTTTCAGCGAGATAAGGACCAGCTTACTAGGTGAAATCCTCATTGTAAGAGGATAATATAAATTTGAAATTCCGCAGTCTTAAGTAAAAGAGGTCGTGTGACCTAAATTTTAGTACTTTGAAAATGTATCTCACTTCATTCATTTCCTAGATGGATGGATAATCCTACCACTAATTATTAAATATATGGTTGCGAAATACTAGATGATTATCCAGGTAAACAGGAAGAAACTGAAAATTTATTGTGAAGAATAATAATATGCATACATAACAAACTCTAAAGTGCATTTCAGCTAACGGTCTCTGAGAGCTGACTCTTGGTGCAGTACTTATTTCGGGTTTTCCATAATTCCTTCCGGGGTTTCAGAAAGCTATAGTGAAAGACTTAAGATGAATTCAGCAAAAAAGAGCGTTACACTAAACAGAGAAACAATTCAAGTCTTATATTTATACAACCGTTATATGTGTTTATATATTAACCCATGGTCACACATCAATGCTATAACCCAGTTTCTACCAGACTGTTTTTAACATGGTACTATCAAAGGTGTTACCAGCAAGTATGATCCTTTCATGGAGTTCTGCTAAATCACGCGGCGAAGGGGGTACGTCAAAGGGAGTGCAGTAAGGGTGTACGTAAGGTCCTTTACAAAGTCCCACAAGAACATTTCACACGGTTTCATTTTCAGGAATGTTTTTCCTTGTTTCTTTGAAGTGATTCCTTGTTTTCGTACCCCTCTTGCCTCCTAAATACTGTTTCTTTCTTTAGAGAATTAAAAGTAGCAAACGTGAAGCCTTAATTCTCCCAAAAATAATTCTTTATATCAGGTTAGGTTATTTGAATAAGGCAAATCCACGAGGACAGTCTGACTAAGAGGAGGAATGTCTTCATGGAGGGCTTCTCAGGGAAAAGGACTCGTATTCAAGTTACACACTGGAAAACCTTCAGAAACCAACCATTCAACCAGTCCGTTTACCTACGATCGAGCCAACCCAGGTTGAACTAACAGCATTGAGCGGTCTTAACCATTCAGCCATTGGAGGATAATTCTTGATGACTAAGTTTTCAAAGAATTATGCGCTTGTAAGTTATACAAATTTATTCTTTAAATTAAATCACTTCGCGAAGCAGTTATTGTTATTCATTTGATAATTGGATTGAATCGCTCAGCAACAACAAATCCGTACTAAAAAAACTCTCATTACGTACATTGATATCGAAAAAAAAGAGTCTATAAACCCCTGGCATCGAGTTATTTTTTATTATTAAATGAAACATTATTTAGCTATTTCATAAATGACTCATCGTTTATATGGATAAAAGTGTCGCGTTTGCAGTGTGACGTAGGTTCAGTGTGTGAGATAGTTAAACACTTACATTTAGCTACATGAGAATTTTCACAGTTTCTGCATGTGTAATATGAACTGGAGGCAATTGCTTACGCACGTTTTTCAGAAAGGTACTTTTTCCTTTACGTAGATAGCATAATGCGTTATTTTGCAATACTATTGCCTGTGATATTATTTATGATAAAACGTCTATGATAAAATTAGTGCAATTACTAATAAAGTAAGAGTTATAAGGTATTTTTTCCGCCTTCTTAGCATGCCTTCGTGGTGTAATTTCGAGTCCCGGCGAGGGCATTGCTCATTTTTCATGTCTCCTTTAAAATAACTAATATCTCTACAAAATAATCTATTTAACGCGTTTAAATAGAGAGATTCCTTTCAAATTAAATTTTCCAGAGTATTCTTTTGTACGAATTTAATTTATAAGAAAAGGCAATTTAGAGATGAAAATAATGACCGATAGATTTTAATTAAGGTAACACAGCTTACTATTTAGAGCTGGAAAATCAAATTAGATACTAATCATTGTAATTTAGACTTGTAAATTCCGAATCAAGTACTTCCCTAAGGACAAGGTTCTTAAATTAAGAAAATATAAATTTAATTAAGAATTACATCTGTACATACGTTTTGCTTAATTTTTTTTTACAATTTCGTAACAGGAAGAAATAATAAACATAATTAATTATCTTCCGATTTTTCATATTGCCGTTGTTATACCCGCAGCTGCTAGTTAAATATAATTAAAATTGATTAATTTCGAAAGCAAGCATTACCAGTAGAATAGCTCATCATTTTCGTAAGCATTTTACCTGCCTTTAACTACATACTTATTTCATTAAGGAGAGAAGGATGTTGGGAGTTATATTTTACATAAAGAATTTCCCTTCATTTCCTCTCTTACGAAATGTTTACTTCGGTTTTTTTCTTGATGAGCTATAGTAATTTTCTGCTGAACACATCATTCATGATGTTCTTTACTCAAATCTTTATCATGATATTTTTTTTAATAATGAGATTTTCTTAAAAAATAATTTTATTTTTTTAATTTACAAGTAACTCATCTATTTATGAGAATAACATTCAATTCTTCCTTGAAATCCAATAGTACTAAATACGTATGAAAAGCATTTTGAAAAATAATGAAATACCTTATAATGAATTTTCGCCTTCCCATTTGCGTACTCTCGCGATGTGATTGGTAGCACGTCCCGCAAGCAAGCGATAGATTTGGAGTAGAGCATAACTAATTTTTTTCAGTAATGGTCGGATAGATTACAGACTCTATAATCTTACCTTATGCCACAATGAAACGTAACATTTTTTTATCATGACAATGATTCTTCCTCTCAATTTAAACTGCGCTGCCTGACCTAAAATCTGTACATTCTCTGCATAGAGCAAATGCGTGACGAAACGCAGTGTAAAGAATAAAAAACCTAAGCTTAATTCTTAATTAACTAAATCAAATGTCACTATAGTAAACCTTTCTTCAATCATTTTTGATTCGCGTTTCTCGTGGCTTCAGCATAAATTTCGTAAAACTCTCCTTCCAAAATAGGTATAAAAAATCAGACATAATAAATAATTTTATGCGTAGATTCTCTTAGAGCTACCGTCAGCCTTAACTGAGTCTAAATATGACATATAAGCTTGTCTTGAAATTTTGAAAATCTTTAAACGATAGGTGAGAGTAAAGAGGTTATTTACTTGACATGTTTATTTCAAATACCTTTCTCAATATGCAACTATATTACAAACAAATGTAGAAACTCCAATTTTAATCTCCTTCTAATTTTTTATGAACAAGCAGTAAAATACGGACTGTTTTAGAGAACTACTACTTTTTCATCAGGACTACTTACTTTAAAGCCTACTTCTTTTTAAAACAAAAGCATGTATCGATGTTGAACATCATTTTATCCAAGACCACAACCTCGATATAAGAATAAAATTGTATAGAACTGTAGCCCTTAGTTTCAAATAATTTTCACACTTTTTCATTGGCAACTGCTAATGGTGTTGCTAAAAACATTGCATTTCGTAAAGGCAATGCCACAAAATGTATGAAAACTATATAGCCATTTCAGACTTCTAAATTCCGCTGAATTTTATTTAATTTCAATTCATTCCATCTTTACTTTATACGTTTACACGGGTACTTTCATTTTGATTCTTCCTGTTTCAAAACCTTCAGAACTACACGGAAAAAGTGACACAAAGTAATTCAAAAGAATTTCGTGACGTATTAAAATTTTTTGCTCTGCGGTTTTGACCACTCAAGGAAACATGGGAGTGGAAAAGTATTTTATCCACTTATGTTGAGCGTTAGTCTCTTCTGGGAAATTTTGTAAAAGTGCACAAGAAGTATGACAAATGCTCAAAGACCAGTAGCTTCTGAGCTA
The DNA here is from genome assembly GCA_000611955.2 of Stegodyphus mimosarum. Taxonomy (NCBI): domain Eukaryota; kingdom Metazoa; phylum Arthropoda; class Arachnida; order Araneae; family Eresidae; genus Stegodyphus; species Stegodyphus mimosarum. The sequence goes on along the minus strand of KK118684.1, from coordinate 572,629 downwards.
GAATAAGCACGAAGTGATTTTCTTTAAAGCATAAGCAGTCATTTAAATCATCTTCTCTCAACATTTTTAAAATAATTGAAACTTTATCAGATGGCTTACTTCATATTATACACTTCTTACAGTGTATAGTATGAAGTATATTGTGACATCTTTCATCAAATACATCCATACAGATAGATATATAGACGGAAGACATGTAATGTGCACTTATCTGGATACGGATATGGTGTAGTGTAGTGGAAAACCGTTGTTTAACCATAGCAATGTGGGTACTATCCGATCGCACTAATTACAAAGATAATTACCATTCACAAGACCCACAAGAGGCCACAAGAAGCGCTGGGTCCAACACTCTTGTGAAGAGGCAGTTAATTATATTTACAATTTCCTTTCTGCGATGTTTGTTTTTGGTAGAAAATCTTATAAAAGAACTCATTTCACTTTCTTAATTCGTAATTCGGATGTTTTAGATGATATCTAGCTGTAAGGAAGCATTTAAGTGAGCAGTCTTCAGAGCTGCATGTTCCTCTTATATACATTAATCTGATGTAGCTTTCATAAAAGTATGTGGAAGAGGGGTCATGCCTGATATGAAGCAAGCTGTTTCTCTTGCTAAAAAATTGGGGGAAGTATCTGCTTTTAGGAACAGCTTATAGGTTATTCACCATTGTTCGACGCTGTCGCACTAATTCTGCCATTCATCTTCATATTTGTTTGTTAATGAGCTTTATATGTGTTTTTTGAGGTTCGCGCCACGGCATGGCAGTGTTAAGTTTTGTGCATTTTGACCACTATCCTCCTCATTTCCTTTTGTCCCTGCATGTAGTTTTAGCTAAGTGACAAAGAAATATTGATTTTATGATTCTAAAATTCTTTCTCTAATCTCTTGGATTAATTTTGATTTGTACTGAGGGTACGCGATGGCATCCGCAGGTATCGTCTAGACATCATTTCTCCGGGATGAGCATCAACTAATGAATTAAATTTCTTTTGGGATTCTCACTGGGGCGTTACTATGGTTATATATTTCTCGACTCTGCATCTGGAAATAAGATATTGCATTTTGGAAACTGAATTTGGGTAAGTGACGTATACTTTAATTTATTATGCTTATTTGCTTTATGCATAGTTTTCCTTCTCTTCAACATTTGCTAGTATTGTACTTTTTTTTCACTTTCCTTACTACGTTACTATTATTACACTGAATTTCATAGTTCATATCCATCTGTATAGAAGGTGAGCCCCTTACGTTTCAATAAGTATAGACGTTACTTGTGTTTTACGACAAAGTTTCAGCTTCTCGTAGAATTTTGTTTGAGTTTATGAACCACCCAACAGTTTATAGAGTATAATCTGGTTGCTGTCAATGTGAAGTTGAGTTGTTTGTGTTATATTATTTTAGTTAAAACTCCCACGAACTGTGCAAAATAAAGTTTTTTATTAGCTTTTACCATTTGCATTTTATCTATTGTCCGCAGTAAGCACTAAAAGATGCGATAAGTTAGCAGAAGTAACTTCTGAAGTTTAGCCGTTAGTGTAAGTAACTTATTAAGTAGACGCTTTGAGATTCTATAAATTAAATTGAATTTCAGCTATTCTTTAGTTTCCATGTGCAACATTTATCAGTCTGCAGATTTTGAATGAATTTACCCTGAGGAACAGAATGGAAAATATTTTTAACTTACGTATCACGGAAAAGTGTTAAAATGCGCCTATTATTACCTCTTCGTCAGGCATTTAACCAATGGGCCATTCAGACATAAAAAGAATCAAAATCATGTCACTGTATTTCAACAACATATATCTCCTACGAAAATAACTCGCTTCTGTCAATGAGCATGTTTTGATAAGCATTTCCCTAAATCTTTACTAGTACATCTAACCACCATTTTCATACAAAATTAATAAATTCGTATTTGAATAAATATTCTTTTATTTATCAAAATTGCTGTTTTGAATTTTTGAATGTTCTTGAGAGTGATACGTAGTAGTGTAAAACGTGGCCTCCTACCAATGGAGTAAGTAAATTGGAAACATAAGATTTAGTAGGTGCTTTCCTTGAGTTTAACAAAATTGATGAAACATATGATAATTTACAGAAAAATATACTAGACTTGCACGACATCAGTTGAATCTACTTAATTGTTTTTAACAGATCATTTTGTTGGCAGGTAGTTGGCATAATAAATTATTCCGGGTACTGTGGTAGATTCCTGTTGCAATCTAGTCTTTCATAGCTACAGCCCACTGCAGGTTTTCTATGCCTTGAAACGGCCACACCACGGACGGATCGATTTACGGCCGTTGGCCACGTCGATAAAGCATATCGGAAAGATACACAGTCTTCACCACCCCCTCTTGCGGGTTCTTTATATACTTTATTTTTTCTGCTAAGCGCAGCCGCAAAGGAGAAATGCAAATTTCTCAATAAAAATGATATTTTTACCTTACAAATGACTTTAGAAAAGCTTTTCAAAACCAGTTTTTCATTACATTATGTGATGTTATGCTTCTTCACGTTTCTAAGAGCTAACCATCTACTTCTTTGTTAAGTGTTACTGTTTGCAATAACCATGTACTGCCTTACATGATGACTGATCACTAGCAACAATGATCTTTCGCCAGTGGTCATGATTCTGATCATGACCAGTGCCCTTTGATTGTGCTCAACGGTGCCCTTCGGTTTCACTCAATTTTGATAATTTATCTAAATTAACTGAAGTGACAGGAATGACTGAGTGCTGTTGACCATAAATCACTGGTGACCAGCAGGTTTGTCAAGCATGTGCAACACATAATTTGTCCTTGGCGAATAGATTTGGTGAGAACCATGTTTTCTGTTTGAATTTGCCTTTATTTGCATGCAAACTTATGCCACTGCCTCTACTGGTTGCCTATGGACTAACCCCCAGTTTTAAAGAATTATCGCATTTCCGTGGGCATGTTCTTGTGGTGTAAACGCTAGCATATCCAACTAGAAAATGGAGCATCAATGGTTCAAATTCGTTTCAGGACACAGCTGATTTATTCCGTTTCTTGCTCTAAAAGTTCTGATAGCTTCTTCACAGTGGCACCCGAATGTATGTGATAGACTATTATTCGGCGCCGCCTCAGTTTGATTAACTGCATCTCGTGCCTTTCCTCAGTCGCCCTTTAGATGTGGAAGACGTAAGGAATTATCGCAAATGTACTGTCATGTTAGCACATCCAGCTAGCGCTGGAAGATATAAGGTTCGAATTCCGGTGAGGGCAATGTTGATTTTTTTGTAATTCCTGCTATGAAATTCTAATAGACTCTACAAAGGGATCGTCAGACTTTAACTCACTAATAATTATTAGACCTAACTCGAGTCAGTGTGATATATTTCCGTTTTAATTTTAAAACCTATCTCAGTTTACATCAGCAACCCACGCTTGAATCACTGCTTACTGGTGCAGAGGGATAACCATTTATAGGGGCTTTAATTGTTTTTAACTTTACCAAGTAGTAACTATTATAGCCTTGTGATAAATTTGTATAAAATGTTACTAAAGATCCATTTTTAAGACTGAGTTTATAGGTGACTTTTAACTACAGAATAATGTATTATGTCTAAGAGATTAGTAGTTTTATAAATGAGCCTCTGTACGATAAATTGGAATAAAAGTGGGTCATGAAAAGCAAAACGCTCTTTTTACGTGATTCATTTTATCTGATGATATCTGTCTATAAAACGATTTATTCTGTCAAGGAAGTTTTATTTTTATACCCCTGTTATACTTGCGATAAAAATGGGATATGAAAGAAAGAATTGTTTGATATAATTTTTCTTGATAAAACCGAAATTTTCTAATACCTTTTTCCTCACTATAAGTACATTTTCAATTTCCTTCACGTTTTTACTTTTAAAGAAAAAAAATAAGAAATTTTACTACAGATTTCTTATCGATTTGAGAATTAAGATAATATAAATTTGTATCATGAGTTATTAGAGTCGACTGCTACTGAATTTCATTTTCATGGCTCTTATTTCTCTTATTGAATTACATTTACAACAGGCAGAAATACGGAAAATGATATATTTCATATAAAAGTGGAGGCAAATTAATATTGAAAAATTATAATTTCAGTGAGCGATATTTTCAAGAATATTTCCATTCCAAATCTTCATCGTTTTATTACGAATTTTTTAAACTGAATAATTGAGAAAAAAAGGAAAGAAGGAGGAAAATAAAAAGGCGAAGAAAAAGGAAAGAAAGAAAAACAGAAAGAGAAAAAAAGAATAAAATTCTTTGCTTGCAAAAAGGTAAGATGCTAATTCATAAGAATTAAAATTTGGAATAAAATACAGAGTTTGACCCATTTCAGAATGAAAATCATGAATATGAGAAATTTCCCTTAATTTACAACATATAGTGTGTCTTTAAACCCTTTTTATACTTTAAATGAACTGCGCCAATTCCTCACAAGTGCTCTTGTGGTGTACGGATGTTCATCTAACAACTAGAAAGATCTGTGGTTCGATTTACATTTAAACTGTTGGTTTTTCTTATTTCGTGATGTACTGGCGGAGATCTGCACTCTTGGCTCTAGGAGCACACTATAGACGATAATCTTACTTCCATATACCGGAAAGGTTGCGAGGCAAACCAGTCTCTTGTTGCCTAGTATAACTTTACAACCTGCGTGGTGCGTAAAGACTAAAATTATAAGGTATTTCTCCCGCCTTCTTATCATGCCTTTGTGGAAGAACAGCACAGGTCCGAGGTTCGAGTCCCGGCGATGGCATTGCTCATTTTTCATGCTTCGAAATAGCCTAATGTCTCTACGGCGACGCCTGAACTAAAAAAGGTGGTGGATGATGATTCTCCACCACCAGGATTTGGTGATTGGTTGCCCTATTTCCCAGTCGCCCTTTAAAGGCGGGGAGTGTATAAGGTGTTTCTCCCGCCTTTTTAGCATGTCTTCATGGTGTAATGGCAGTACACTCGATGCGTATTCGAGAGGTTCTAGGTTCGAGTCCCGGCGAGGGTTATGCTTATTTTTCACGTCTCTTGCTTCGAAATAGCCTAATGTGTCTACAGAATAGGCTATCTTTCTCCTACGAAAGGACATGATGGAATGAGCTTCGGGACTATTGCACTTTGGGGAATAAAAAGCCTTTGAGGTTCGCCGCATCCACTGCCGTGCAAAAATATCCCCAATAGCCTTTTTATTAGCCGGAGTGTGATGTCAATAATAGATTATTTTTTATTCTTACCTTACGTCGTTTATTCTATTGGCTGAGATCTGAACACTGGTACTCTCGTCTCTGGAGGCATATTATACGTGAAACGTGTTCTTAATTGCCATTGCTCCAGATTAGAAAATGGCAGTCTATTCAGTCCTTAGTTCGAGTATCATCTACCTCCTGTGGAGTTTGTTAAGAAGGCCCCTCAACCAAGGACCGCCCTGAGGACAGCAAAGCTTCCTGCTAGCGCCTAAGCCTTTCGCACTGACTGTCACGTATCCGTGCCAGCAAGAAACGCATTCATTTCTCAGCCTACATGCTGGCGTGGCAGAGCGTTTTCTCCTTCATCTCAGTCCGCCACACATTTGTGCAGTGTCCTGGAACGTTTTAAACTTTAGACATAAGATGCCATTGTATGCCGATATGCCCATATGGTTTCAGATACATACAGATTTGACCATCTACTCAAAATGTGAGTAGCATGACTCATAGTCCATACGGTTTCAGGAACATGTAGATGTCCGTTTAAATACTCTACAGAACATTTTGAACTGCAAGTTGATATTTAGGTAATTTCATGGATTTAGTCTTAATAGCAAAAAAAAACTCTCCGGTCCTGGACAGACACTTGCGAAAGAGACTGCCGGCCTCAGCGAAAAGCGCGCGTTTGAGCTTCCCCTCGCGAAAGGGTTAAATTTGCAGAATGTCATACTTTTCGATCGATCTCTTTTCTTTCGACAGTGACTCACTTTCACGCGGTGTCTCGTGGTGTAAGTGGTTAGCATGTCCAGTTAGCAGTTGAAAGATATGGAGCTCGAATCTCAGTGCAGTCATAGTTGTTTTTAAAGTTTTCCCTTGACTGAGATTGAATGTCCCATAAATCTTTAGAAGTTAAGATGTCTACAGTTAAATATTTTTACCTTTCTCTTTTCGTATTACTATACGTTAGATTATGCAATCACAGGATTTATCATTCATGAGATCTCACATTTTGCAAAATGTTGAAATTTACTGAGGGATATGATCTTAACGTATTATCTTCTGGATTTTGGAATGTAAATCCAATTCTGAATGATGTCCCTTTACATAAGTGTAATATATTTAATTATTTTTTGCTGAGCAGGTATTTAACACATTCATCAATTTAAAATCATTAAAAGTATTTTAATAACATGCACTTTGACATTTATAGTCTTTTATATGCAATTCGGAATACATGCATTTTTAACTGTATCTTTAAATGATATAATTTACAATAATCTGATTCCTATGATTTGTATTACACCTAACTAATAATTTTAGGAACATACGAATCTTTATGATAAGAGTACTAAAAGATGTTCCTAAGCCCATATATCACAAAACTGGGTACAGAATAATTGCTTTTTTAGCTCAAAGAAACGTAAGCTGAAATTATAAAAGTCTCGCTTAATGAATACAATACAACGAAATGTTTTCCAACAGTTTTGCCAATGTAATGTTATTGCTTGCTAGGGTTCATAACGATCTCCTAACTGCTAGTTGAATAAGATGACTTGAAACTTTATTGTAATAAATATCAAGTCCTACAACAGGACAATCCGCTCTAAATACTCCAATGAGAAAAACATAGATGAAAGAAATCACGAAACACACGAGGAATACCACAGGCCACCAGGAAAAGTCCCTAGCAGTAATTATAGAGCAATTCCAACGCTGTGAACATGCTAACAATCTCGATGAAATTGGATAGATTTTACAGCTAGCAACTCATAATCTTCTATTTATTAAGCTGCTCACATTTCTGGAAAAATCACTCATAAAACTTAGAACAGGCCCCTTTTTTTAACTTCCAAAATTATGTGCAGTTAGCGAAAATTTAGAAAATCTAGGCAGCTTGGTACTAAAACATTTAGATAAGATTCATTAATAGGAAGGATTTCTACCCATACTTTTAACTCTACTTGAGCCATTCCTGAAATTTCGCATATTAATCGATTTAGGATTAAAAGACATACAGCATAATACATCATATTAACTGCAAACAAACTAAATGATACAGTCTCAATTAAACAAATGATACAACACAGTTATTACATGAAATAATACCTACATAAAAAGTACATAACTTATTAACTTAAATTATATAAAACCTTAATTACGAACATATAAGCATAAATATTTACAAATCTTTACAGGAATATGTACTCGGAAAAGACAAACGCCGATATATACTGTAAAATAATACACTCATTAATACAGTTTTTGCTTTTTTGACATCAAAAAGTGATGTATAGCAGCTTCCCTCGAAATCATTAAAGTTTTGTATAAAATATACATTAACCTAAGATCTTTTTCTTTTCTTTTATGTAAGAAATTTTATATTACTTCTTTTCTACTAGGGAAAATCTTTTACTTTTTCAGTTATTTGGTCAGTGTATTATCCTATGAAGAACTACACACGGAAACACATGAAGTACAATTCATCAAAAACATACTAGTAAATTCAGCATTTATCATTTTCTGTATTTGACAGCAATACTGTGTTTGAAAACGAAAAGATTTTAATATATATTAGAAGACATACTTTTTTAGGGTGATCACAAATAAAAAGATTTGTCTACGTCAAACTTGAGCAGTATTCTTTGAAATGTCATTGATCATTATACAGGTATTTTATACTGCGAAGAGTACAAAGAAAATATAATTCAGAAAGCGGACTACTTCATAATGCGCTGAAAAATTAACCGAACATAATATGAATATCAGAAAATTTTCGAACCGCTTTACAGCTGAAATTCGTAATTAATAATTTTTATTATATAATAAGTAAATATTATAAAACTATATATGTAAGATAAGATACAAAATTAGCAGCTGCTATTAATTCATTTATTATAGTAACAAAATAATTATTACATTTATAATAGAAGATGAAATATATTCTAAAGCTTAAAATTTCAGCCGATGGATAAAACAATTATTTTTTAATTGAATGTGTTTAATTTAAAATACATATGATTGATGTTTTTATAATATATCAAACAAATAATTGTCATTGAAATTGTGTCCTTATATATTGCTGATACTTATTTTGTTATAGAGAGTGTCCCAAATGCATTTCTTATATTCGCTGTTAGTTAACAACAGAAGCATTAGAAGTACCAAGTATGAGCTCTTTTTAATGCCACACATATTATATAGAGATGGTCTAAAACAGCAGGTGCCTCTTTGTGTGATCGCATTTATCCATAGTTATTTTGATAGCATTAAACAATAAAATAAAACTTTCCAAATAGCGGTGGAATTTAACTACTTCATTATCAGCATAACTAGAAACATATAAATAAGCACTTTTGCGGCATTTTAATAAGGAAAATGCAAAATTGATTTAAGGATTTTTCACAGTATTTTTAATGAAAATTTTCATTACATTTTTTAAAATTATGTGACAGGTGTTGTACCCGTAACCCTAATACTCGAAAGGAATTTGTCATTGGAAGAGACCGTGCCAATGTAAAATTTCTAATTAAACAGAAAATCAGCCTTAGTTTGGCATAAATGCTTTTTTGAAATTTTTTGCTCCTAGTTAAGAGGGATCCGTGTCTGATAGCCCTAAAAATCCATACTTAGTCGAAATCTATGCCAAACTAACGTTGCTTTTTTGCTTAATTTTTTTAGTGGTTGACTTTACCTAAAGCCAAACCTTTTGTCGACTTGAATCCATTAATGCGTGACATTTCTCTGTAAACTAGCAGTTTTTAGAATCTATTTTGACCTTATTTGATGAATCTATCTTTTATTTAATGACGTTACTTCAGTTTAACACTAATTTATTAGTCCAAAGAGGCTTTGTCCCTGAAGGACTATTGTTTCCGTTTTGCGATTTTGCGGTTGAACATTAAATGTTGGTTCCCTTTTCAAACATTAAATGTCGGTTCACTTTTCAAACTGTTGCCACCAAATATTCCAGCCCCGTATTATGTTTAAAGAAATTAAACAACGAAGAATGTGAATAAATGTATGTAAGTCTCTCGCATTGTGATAAAATGACGTTACCTAGAGCCATCGAATTTTGAATGACGTAATCCTGCTGCAAATATAGGCATCTAAAAACCCAAATTTGAAATTTGGAATTTGTTTTATTATCGATTTCATATTTTGTAAACCTTCCTTTAGCGAATTTTTTATCAACAAACTCAAGCATTTCAAAGCGAGCAGTGGCAACGTTGCACAGAAAAAACACTTTTATCTCCAGCGCGTGAGACTGCGTATCGGAAATTCTAAAGATACGCTCAGTTTAAAATTATTTTGCGATATTGTTCTTTAACTGAATTTTATGGTTTAAGTACGAAGAATAGGATATTTAATAAATAAAAGTAACACACAAAATATTAAAAAGCGCCCCTTTGGGTGTAATTTAAAATCTTAAACCTTTCAGACTTTATATAGTATTTTAACTATATTAACCTAAAATGGCTGATCATAGTAAACGATGTATTTTCCACATTTCCGTATACGAACGGGCAGGAGTTTGGCAAATCGATGACAGTATTCGAATGATAACATTAGCCAAGATCAAATGAAGCGGCCTCTACTGAGGTTACTGTTCACAGAAATGCATATTCTGCATCGCTGAAGAATGAATAAATAAACAGAAGCTATTCTTTCAACGGAAAAGGACGCACAAATAGTCTCAATCTTATATTATAAAGTGCTGATACCTCTTCTTCGGAATTAGTAAAAGTTTCTAAATAAGTAAGCTGTTGTGTAAATTTCAACGTCGTAAACATCCTCCTTTCATTTACAAAGTGTGTCATCATCATGCAAAGCGAATAAGGAGATTTTTAACGATTTACAGAATTCCACCTTTTTCTCCGGTAGTCGTTACCATGGTTATGATGCATGGTAAGGGAAGAAATGGCCTTGACATGGCTATTCTAAACAATAGTATACCCGCAATATAGCTACAGACAATAATATACCGCAATACAGACAATAATATACCCGCAATATTAGCTACTTCCCTTACTTTCATATCATAGGTGTAAAGTGTTAAAATGCTAAGTATTGATCTTTATATAATTAGTAGAAATGTTTAGTACATACCTGTACTAAACATAGTACAGTATTTAGACATCAGCTTGTATACATATTAGATACATTTATACCATTACTGTAATTTCGTTGTTATAAATTGCTAATGTGATATTAGTATTAGTTTTATTACTAGCGTTTAAAACTATTAATACAAACTATTAGAATAAATTATTACTAAACTTTTAGTTATATTATTGACGTTATTATCGTTAAAATAAAGGCATTTTTATATCATTTAGTTTCTTTCGCTTTTTTCAACAACCAGCATAAAAAAATTAAACTGAATCCGATAGTGAAAGTTTCCAGCTTATCTTCATGTGTTTCTTTCTTTCGATATTTGTTTTAGTTTACTTTAATGGATAAGTATTCAATTTTATTAAATAATATTATGAAGCAATATTTCCGTTCAAAAACGCAAGAGATATATTTGAACAATATTTTACTGATCTGAATCCCAATGGAATCTTTTTAAAATAACTCAGAATTCTTATGATGCACTTATAGATTACTTGCGTACATATATGAGCAAACTCATAATTTAAACAGTTTCTTTGCTTAGCTTTATGAACTAATTGATTTCAAGTATACCAGATACATGACATTTCTAAATACAAGCTGGGGCCATTACAAACCTCAAAATAAATTTCTCTCCTTCAAAACAATCGCCAGAGGAGTCAATACAACTTTTCCAACGTTTCTTTAGATATCGAAACATTGTTTACAGGCGAGGGAATTAACCGCTCGCAAAATACGCGTAATATTTGATTTCATGTCCGAAATATTTTCAAATTACTGTCCTTTTATAGCCATATTAACTTTCAAAAAAAGGAAAAATCTCAGCTGGCGATAGGTCTGGAGAATATTTGGATGATTTATCACTGCAAGTGAATGCTTATTAAGATATAGATGTGCAAACAATGCTGTGGGGCGCTTAGCATTATCGTGTAAAAGAAACCATTTCCCAGAATCAAAACTTTTACTCGAGTTATCCCGTTTTTTAATTGAAAACGTGACTCAAATACTGATTAAATGATTGATTTTAAGCAACAAATTCATGGTGATTACGTCCTTTGAAATCCAAAAGTGCAATCAACCTCACGTTAGTCTTCAATTTAAAAATCCGTGCTTCTTTTTTTTAATGGAAGAAGGCGATTTTTTTTACACTTTTCACTTTGCCTTTTTGTTTCTGAATTGCATTGTAGACACCACGTCTCCTCTTCCACTATGATACACTCAAAATCGGAGGCTCAAATCTAGCACAAACTTTCTTCATTTTCAGATTTTCAATTAAAATTTACCTACAGCTTTCTTTGCTTATAGGTGTCTGAAAGATTCTAAATTGCTCCACATCTATCAGTTTTTACTAAAAAAAAACGTTTTCTCCGCATTTTCTTTATTCTTTAAAGTTGAAGGGTGCTGTATTTCTCGTTCATCTTTAACGCTTTCGCGCACACATTTAAAGAGATTGTACCACTGACACACTTGTATTCCTGATAATTATTGATCACCATACAGGGTGATTCCAAATTCATGATATAGACTTAGATGGGAGGTACAGAACAAAGATACGAATAATTTTCCCATAGGATACCCAGGTCGGAATCTATTTATTTAGTCATAAATACAACTTAAAAGGCATTTACAATAAGAAAACTTTAAAATGAGACTAAGCTCACATAGCTTCCAGTATGAATTGCTTCTTACGAAGAACAGCACCCACATAACCTTTTGTCACTCATTTCAAATTATCTTCAAACTACATCACGAAACGTATTTGCATATTAGTAAATTTAAGTAAAAAACATCGTTGTCGGTAGAGGACAGTAGGTTCACTGGTGATTGCTCTGTCGTCAATGTTGGGAGACATTACGTATGCCGAAAAAGCAGACACGCATTACATGTACAGCCCTGAAAAGACAGAGCTGCTCTACGAATCTATCACATGCAATTTCCGGATAGATGAATGCCGGGTCACAGAATGTTTCAGTGGCTACATCGTCAACTGTATGAAACGGGTTTCTTTCAAGTTACCAGTGGATGCTGGTCGACGACGAACTGTACGCAATATGAGATTTGAGGATAGAATTAAATATTGTGTCTGATAGACCTAAGTCAAGTACAAGATCTGATGCATAAAACGTAGACGTTAGTCAGCGTACAATTTGGAGAGTATTAAACGAAAGTCACTTACACCCCTTCCATTCAAAGCTTGTACTCGCTGAAAATTTAGAGAGTACAAGCTTTGAATACACAAGACTATCCTCTGCACCTGAACGTTTGCCCATGGCCTTTGCAGCAACGTGCATTGCAACCAGACTTCACAGTCCATGTGCCATTTACAGATGAGGCGAATTTTACCCGAGAGGGCGTATTTAATGCTCACAAATCCCATGTATCAGCAACTGAGAATCCAAACGTAACGCAACTAATATGCATCTCAAGAAAGAATCAATCTAAATGTGCGGGCGCGTATCATTTACGACTTTCTAACTGGCCCATACCCACTGCCGCAGCGCTTCAATGGCCAATGTTATTTTATTTTTCCGAAATATGTGTTACCAGACTTTCTGCAAGGTGTTCCGATCTTCATTCGTAACCGAATGGCGTTCCAACATGATGGGGTGACAGCCTACTTCAGCACCGATGTTCGCAATTACCTGAACGCCCCTTTTGGGACGCGGGTGTGGACCAGTACCTTGGCAACCCCAGTTTCTCGATTTATCAAGCCTGGATTACTTTTTCTGGGGACATCTGAAGAATCTTTTCTAATCGATTACAGATGACTCAGCTGAGGATCTTGTTGCTCAAATATCAGTAGCTGATGCACGTGTGAGTAAAATACCTGGGATCTTTGATAGTGTACGCCAGCGCTCCACCGATGCTGTCAAAAATAATCGCTACTGGTTTACAGAATTTTAAACAGTTCTTCTGAACATCTTGTTTCAGATGAAGTGAAACCCCTGTATTTATGGCTTAATAAATGGATAGCGACTTGGGTTTCCTATGTGAATATTATTCGTATCTCTGTTTTGTGCCTTCCCTTCAAGTTCGTACCACCAGTTTGGAATCACCCTGTATACTGTTTAAATCATCTCAAACGTTTTGGTAGCAGATTTATCTAATTTGTAACGAAGTTAAATATTATAATGTTGTTCCATGTCGAAGCAAATTTTTTTGGGGCAATGTAATCTCAGCAAATGGAAATAGTTCCTGCATTTTGATATGCAAACAACAAAATAACTTTTAAAACTGGTTTAACAAGAGTTTAGATGTCGCTCTTTCTAAACATGCATTTATCCTTTCCCTATCTTATTTTACCCATTGGGCTTTTTTGTCTTTTTACTTTACGGGCGTACCCTGTACTTAGATGGTATCTGAAGGATCATGCTGAATATTTCTTGAATAAATGACATGAAGCTGGTGGGAGTAGCATGCACAGGTCCGAGTAGCATGCACAGGTCCATGTGTAAAGAAGCGTTGATGACCCCCTTCCCGTTGGGCACGGTTTGAATCCAGAAGAAGGCTTGGATATCTAGAAATGTATGATGTCTGCGACCTGGAGGCACTTAAAATACACGGTCAGTCGAAAATTCTCTCGTGTTCTATGGTGGTACGAAAACAGGATTGAGAGACTATTAAAGCCCCCAAAGGATATCTCCTTGAAAATTGGAACAGAACTGGGCAAAATCGTACTGTGACTTAAAAGGTATCCAAGACCCAATCCTGAGCTTCTCGCTACAAAAACCAATCACAGACTTGTTTTGATATTACTGTCAGACAAGGGAGATAATTCATTATACACCAGAAGCTCAGTTTTTTTCTCTTTTTCTATCTCATTATTTTATGCACTGCTATTTTATGACCACGCATTTTATTAAGTATTTTTAAATAGTTTTATGCATCAACTAGTGTTGCGTTTTTTTAAATATGTTACTTAATCATAACAAATCTTTTGCGAAAATAATTAAAATGATTTATGAGGTAAGAGCTGCATAATGAAAGTAAAAAGAAAACTCACATTAAACAACTGAATTTAAAAGTCAACATTTCTGTCTATCAAACGATCTTTGTTTGCTGTAAAGATGATAAGGAACTGTATGGACTTCAAAATAAATAAAGAGAATCGTCGTTCTTAGGAAGCGTTAATGATGCTGCCATTTTTCAACTTTCATTCTAAACTAAAAATTTTTTCCATCTGAATTTTAAATTCCATTCACATCGGTTCATTGTTTTTTAAATGTACTCTATTTTCTCATCCCAAATTTACATTTTCTTTCAGTTTCCTTTCTTTGTTTTTTGTTTTCATTATTTTAGCTTTTTAAACTAAGCATTTTTAAACCGTAAACATTCTTTTGCCAGTCAGCCTTTAGATTTCTTTTCATTTCGATGGGGAGTTTATGTTCACTTTTGCATGATGTTCCTCTAACAGAAAATCGTTTTCCATCAGGAATTTTAATTAACATACTTTTATGTAAAAAGCATTAGGCCCCATTCATATAATATAGAAGTAACAGAGCCCTTCAAATTCAAGGATTCACGTTATAGGGCTAATGCAGATTTCTAAGTGAACACTTGTGCCTCGTAAGCTCTAATAACCCCGTAACTCCCATAGCCCAAAACCTACACTTAACGCGTGTAACCACGGACAATAGCAAACACTATATAAAGCAAGCCATTCGCTTAACAAACATTATTACTTAATGTATAATATTAATTTAGGAGTGAAACAGCATTTAAAAGCAGTAGGTATTGACAGGGAATTTCATCCAACATTATTAATCAAGCAGTTAAAAAATTCTCATCTTAGCACACCGAAAGGAACTTTCTTGTTTCAGGAGATTATAAATTCTGTTGTCATTCCTTTCTTTCCAACAATTAGCTATAAAATTGCACGTATTTTACAGAAATTTGACTTTCGGGTCGTTTATTCTCCTATCAATAAAATTCCGAGTTCCATAGTTAAGGACCCCATTCCGGATGTGAATTCCTGGGGTATTTAAGGAATTCCTTGCCAGTGTGGTTTATTTTACATTGGTCAAACTAAGAAAGCCTTAAAGAACATGAGATATATGTTAAGAAAAAGGAAAAACAGAAGTCCTAACGTTGTTGGTCCGAAAATCATACTTTTAATTTTTCTGCAGCTACAATTATTCAAAAAATATCTTTCATAGGGGAATTGGATTTTCTAGAGGCGTTT
The DNA here is from genome assembly GCA_000611955.2 of Stegodyphus mimosarum. Classification (NCBI taxonomy): domain Eukaryota; kingdom Metazoa; phylum Arthropoda; class Arachnida; order Araneae; family Eresidae; genus Stegodyphus; species Stegodyphus mimosarum. The sequence goes on along the minus strand of KK118684.1, from coordinate 557,143 downwards.
CACACTCAAAAAAATCTTTCTGTTCCAGTTAATGACCCTAATTCCAATCCATTTTTACCTTCAGCCTTTAAGGAAATTATGTTTTAGTTTTCTTGTTTCATCAATAGATAGCGCCAGTAGCTTAACTCCTGCCCAGGAATTTTTATCTCATCTCCTCTCGTTCATGTGCACTTTGGCAGCTGAGGCTGTTGGTTCGGTAAATCCATTGAAACTAGTCCTGTGAAAATTTGCAAATATAACGCTGATTTTTGTTGTTTGACTTCTAAATAAATACGTTATTATGTTTAAATTTATTTGTAAGTCAGAAGATTGAGACTTTCTCGTCACGAAATAATGTAAAATTATTCCATTTTCTGTAATATATTATATACTGCAAATTATAAAAATAAACTAAAATGTAAATATAAATAAAAAAATCCATAACGTGTTGTTTAAACACTTTTTCTGGTATTTTTAAAGGGAAATTAATTCTGGCATTTTAAGTCAATCATTAAAAGTTAGATAAATCGAGGAATGTGATTTTTTGTAATTTGCAGTATCAAATATTATTAGTTTTAATTTCTGTTAATGCATTAACAGCTGATAGCACTCCAGTAATTTCCTAACATTTGTAGCATCATTACTTATACTTGTTTAAGCTTTTATTGTGGTACAAACTGCAGAGATCATGAGAAATTTTATTTTGCAGCAGGAAAATTGAAAATTTTGCAATGGTCTCGACGGATTTGAACTCGGACCTTGAGATTGTTTGCAATAACATGATACTAATGCAAACAGCGTAAATGCTGAAACAACAGTCGGTTAACATTATAAAATAAAAGAATTATTGCTATGTAAACAAAGGAAAGTCAAATATTTCTCGAGCAGACGTTTGGGATTCTCAAGCAACATAGTTATGACATCAGTATGGGATGTAAGCTGAAAGTGTGAGCGGGTTTCTAAACCTTTCAAATATCCTTCCCTTGGTCACCCTAAATTTCGTAACGTGCAACTATGAATACTGAATTAGCATATTCGAAGGCACGACTGTAAAAGATTATTTAGAACGTGAATTTAGTCTCGTTTTAGAAAAACACCCTTTCTGTATAAAACAAAGATAACATTTTTCATTACTTACTGGACAACACGTATGTAACATTTTCAATAAAGAAACGCAAGGAAAATAATTTCTTGAAAAATTAACTTCCCTGTCCCCCTACTTTGAACAAGGTGGAACATTACGCATCTTGCGAATCATCGAAGGAACTGATATGCGATTTCTGGATGAACTGGAAGAAAATAACCTGTTCGTACGGCCTTCAAGAAGCTTTGATCTTATCCTATTAGACTTCTTTCTCAGTTGCCTTCTGAGGCTTGTCAAAATAAGCTTTGCAGGGACATAATTGAAATCTTACCATCTCAAGGAAAGAGATAAAAAACAAACTTCAAGCATTACGTGTTTGTCAGAATGTAGACTGAAACTGATTACCGTCATAACATTTAACATGCTGTCATGGCGCTTGCATTGTAAATTATCAGTTTTATTCCTTAACGCTGTGATTGATTGAATTATGCACAAGAAATTTCAGTCCATTTCACAAAATGTTTTTCATGGGAACCTCTTGAAATTCATCTATTAATTCACAGAAATATTATATATGAACCAATATTTTGCGGTAACGATTTCCTTCAATGATACGTAATATCATTTCATTCGTTTCTGAGACAGACTGCATAATTTTTCAACCTCGCAATAATGCAATGAACATTGTAAATACAGAGGCTATTGAAGTAGTACATGTAGCTTATTCTGCCTCTGCAAAAGGCGAGCAAACGACAGCTAACAAAATGAATCTGAAGCAAAAGGCTCTAAACTAACCGAAACTTTCATTATTTCAAAAACTTTTGCTCTGATACTCGAAATTAAGAAAATAAATACATATTTTCTGAATTATTCAAAATATATTAGATCAAAACTGGAAAGTATAAAATCAAATTTACGCACTTTCTGTCTACATTTGTAAGGTTTTAGTTAAACTAACCAAGTTTTATTTTAATTTAAATCTTTCTATCTCCTCTCTGTTTCAACTTCCCGTCAGAAGAAGCGCGCGTTTTCAGCTTATGCTAATTTGAAGTACAGCTAAGTACTATTTAAACCAGAGGTAGAAACCTCTCAGTGTGAGAGAGCTTTAGTCTCAGATCACGGTCACTCTGCTCAACGTTCGCCTGACCAGCTAGCAGCTAAATTTATAAGCCATAGTGCTTACTACGTGATTGCATTTTGAAACAAATTGAAGTGCGCTAGTATTAGTATATCTTGCTACGCACCCTTTTAGTGAGAGGCCAAACTCCGCGAATCGCTCTGTGAGCAAAGTTTGATTTTAATTTCTATTTAGATTTAGTTTTAAATTTATTTGATTGTTAAGTTAGGCCCAAGTGCGGTCTTTTACTTTCTGTATCTCTCCCGAGTTGGGAAGTGTGTAAATAAGAGTGATTTAATAAAAGAGGATTTCAAATCCCTTTTACGTGCAGTTATTCTCCAGCACAGCATTTACACCAGAACAAAGCCTACATTTTATCCGCTCCCTGTTCCAGTTCAGGACTTGAGAAGAAGAACCCTTGTAAGTATTTCACCATGTTTGCAAAGAGCATGCACAGAACACTCAGTCCTGATACATTTTCTTTTCACGTTTCTAAATGCTATTCATATTAGCACAATGTTTCATTACTTTATAATAGCTTGTAAATGTTTCTTGAGATTTCAGTTAAACTAATTAAGCCATAAAGCTACAAATATTGCTTCAATTTTAATATAAAATCACTAACGTTTTCACTTTACAATAGAGTCCCGATTATCTGTCATAAACGGGCAATAGCCTAGTCGGATAACTCAAAACATAACAAATACGGCATTTAAATTAACAAAATGCATTTATTATTTCAACCATTACTAGTAACTTGAAAAAACTACAAATTTATAGCGTATTTACCACAAAAAAACAGTCAAACTTGATAAAATAAGTTCGTAATTGGCTTTTTTTGCCAACTGTTTAACATTTTCTGTCAGCTAGATCTCGCGGTCTGCACAGAAGGAAAGCCTCCATTTATAAAGTTTCCTACCGCTGCTTCGCATATTTCAACGCAATATCCACAGCTTTATCCTTCGGTGTGAAATATTCTACGTCTGCTTTCCGGCCATCACTACTTCATCTTGATTACCTTTCGCATCTTTCTCATTCAGCAGCATATTAACAATTTCTTTGCCTTTAAAATCATATTCCTCACTTTGACGAAATGATTCATTCAGTCTTTCACTACTGCTTCATTACTTCCGCCACTTTAATATAGACAACATGCCATCCTTCTTAAGTTCAATACTTTCAGGAGGAAATATTATCATGTCCCTAATCTTCACTTAATAAAACGTTTTGAGATTTTGAAATCGCTGACACTTTCTCACAATCAAGTTACTTAATAAGCAACGCCCTTTAAGTTCAAACTTCGAAACCTAACAGTTACATCTTAAAGGAATCAGTTTCTAGAGACATTAGGTTATTTGTAAGCAGGAGATGGGAAAAATGAGCAATATCCTCGCCGGGACTCGACCCAAGAACCTCTCGAATACGCACATAGTGCCTGACCACTACACCACGAAGGCATGCTAAGGCGGGAGAAATACTTTATATACTCTCCCTTATCAAGGGCGACTGGAAATTAGGGGACCCAGTCGCCAAATGCTGGTGGTGGAGAATCATCATGCGTCACTTTGTTTTAGTTCGGGCACCACGGTAGATTCATTAGGTTTTTTTAAGCAGGAGATGTGAAATATAAGCAATGTCATCGCCGGGACGCGGATCTCTCGAATACGCGCCATAGCGTGCTGGCCAATACACGACGAAGGCATGCTAAGAAGGCGGGAGAAATACCTTATAAGTTGACTCGATAATTGGTGAGAAAGAATATCCTCCTCCTTTTTTGAGCAAATTATTCTTTTTCAAAAACTTATTATAGTATGGAAAAATTTATTAGAAAACATTCTTTAAAAATATCGGAAAACACACAAGCCCTTTTCTGGTTAAAATATTTGAGTGGAAAAGCATTTTTGGACACATTCTTGAAAATCTTTTTAATTTTTTATTTTCCTTTGATATCAAGTTTCATTTTAAAATTTGCTGGCAACGTACAGGATACTCGTTATTTATTTCGGCTGCAGCTTCAAACTTAGCTGCGAGTGCTTTCATTTTGTAATTTAATTCCATCTCATCGCAATTAAATATTTGGTCACCAGTCAAGATTTTTCTTGTCCAACAACCTACGAAATTTATCCCTCAAGCTATCCAATGATTAATATATTGCGGAGCGTTTTCTCCGCATAGTTTGCTGTATACCATACGGTATACTTCCCCCTACTTTCGAACCAGACTCTAACTACACACATGTCCATAAATTAAGGATAATGCAAAATAAGGCAAAGGAAGAGTTAGAAGCAAAACAAATTTGACTTATTTGTAAATCTTATTTATTAAACAAAAGGTAAAGAGCAAAAAACGATGCTGTATGTTTGATTTTATTAAAAAAATTAGCGATTTTTTCTCGCTGGAGCAAACTACAAAAAATACCTATTTACAAAAAACCGCTATTACATGGTTGGTATGATTGTTAATACATTGTATGTCTCCCAGACGATGCAATACAGTCCGTACAACGCCTAGGCATGCTGAGTATCAAATTATCGATCTGATATTGGGGGATATTACACCACTCAAAATGCAATGCTCTCCGAAGTTCCGGTAGACATGTAGGAGGAGGTTGACGGGCTGCAACTCGTCGGCCAAGCATGTCCCACACGTGCTCTACTGGATTCAAGTCCGGTGAGAATGCTGGCCGGTCCATACGGGTGATATCGTCCGATTGAAGGCATTCGCTTACGAAATTTGCATGGTGAGGGCGGGCATTGTCATCCATAAACACAAATTATGCGCCCATGGCGCCCCGAAACAAACGACATGTTGTTCCAGAATGTCGTTTCGATAGATTTGGCTTGTTATAGTTCCAATTTGAACATGCAGGTCAGTTCTGGAACCCAAAATAATTCCACCCCAAACGAGCACTCCTGCACCACCGTAACGGTGTCGTTCAATGATGTTTTCTTGGTTGTAACGGGTACCTGGAGCTCTCCATATGAAAGTCCGGCGAGAATCAGACTGCAAGCTAAACCTGGACTCGTCGGAAAACATCACACAAGCCCACTTTGCGGTGTCCACAATGCATCCTCTCTACTCCAGGCTAACCGCAGGCGACAGTGAGTTGCAGTAAGTGGAACGCATCTGACAGGTCTACGAGCATATAGACCAATCCGACAGCGTCTGTAACATTCTGCCTTGAAATTGTCGTACCAGTGGCTGAAGAGAGCTGACGAGACAGGTCTGAGGCTGTGTTCTGCCTGTTTCTTTTGGCAGTAACTGCCAAATACCGGTCCTCATTCGGCGTTGTAACTCTGAGGCGACCTGTGCTGTAACGTCTACTCACATTACCATCATCTTGGAATTGTTGCCAAAGCCTGGAGATGACACTCTGGGCAATTTCAAGTTCGTCTGATACTTCCAGTTAGGTACGCCCACATTCCAGACGGCCGATAATTCTACCACTTAAAAAATCATCCCAATGCGTCCTTTGTGTCATAGCTATTCGGTTAATGCACTGAAATGCTTATAAAGCGCCTGCGAACAATTTTACTTCTTTGCCTGTATTCCTTATATATCACTCTCTTACGCTCTCGTCATTGTGACGTACCATCGGTGTCATCTGATTACTTCCTGAAATTTGCATATAATTCTTGAAGATGTGTGTAGTGATTTTACAGGTGATATATTTATTTTAGAGTTCGATTTCCGCGTAACTCCGAATTATCCTTAATTTATGGACATGAGTGTAAAACGTTAAGCTCGTCTTCATTAAATTCATTTCAGAATATTAAGCCTATTTTGAGGTAAGATTGGCCCAGATATTGGGACATCTTTATTTTTACGTTTTGTAAACTAAAGAAACAAAACTTCACTAGTGCTTTTATACTCACATTTTTTCATTGTCTTTCTTTGTTCTGTAGCGATAGCTGTCACTCGTTAGGAACATCATTTTTCAGTCGGATTATAGGCCTATCCCACTTTTAATAAGTTTTCACCTTTCTCAAATCTCATCAAAGCTTTCAGTTTCTTTTTTCTGTAGGAATAGAAATTTTTTTATGTCTGAAGACATCACAACACACCACAGAAGAGGATATGTAAATAAAAGGTACGAATATTATATTGTAAACCTAACGTTATCACTGAGAATGAACAAAACGTCAACTCATTGGCAAATACAACTTAGTACTGAGGGCAGCAAACTGAGCTAGTAAAATGTTGAAACTCATGCTAACAGAATATAGTCAACAATGAAGCACGAACCCTGCTTACTCATAGACACTGCTCATTCATGAATGCTACTTACTCATGAAGCACGAAACGCTGCTTATTCAATAATGTGTGATTTTTTACACATTCTGTTTTTCTGCCGGCCATGTCGGGTTAAACGGAAGATCAGATTAACGAAGGTCCGATGACCGGTCCCTATTGTACTAACATTTATAATTACGTCTTCATGTTTTTGGTTCTTATTTTAAATTATTTATTATTTTTCATAAGATCTATAAAGTACATTTTAGAAAGCTTCAGATTCATTAAAATTCCCCGAAAAATCTTAAGAGCTTTTGAGTTCTCTGTTCTGCCCATTACCCTACTAAAACAACTATTTTTTCATCACAGCTTATCGAGACTTTCAGTTTCTTCAAAAAGGAATCCTATTTCCATATTATACCCCTTTTGTATTTTAAAAAGAAACTTTCCATTTCCTACTTGCATAAAATATAAGTGTAAAAGTTTCAAGCTCAAAACCTTCGATTTTTTTTCTTAATGACTTCAAACGATATTCATTCCGCATGTCAGAATTTCACATTTACCACTAGGCAGCGTTTTCCATTTTTCTATTTCGTACAGAAAAACGAGAATTCAACTTATGTTCTCATATACACATACTCTGACCTAAAGCTTCTCATTGGCGCAACAGCAAAATCACGAATCTATAACTTTTGCTGTTTTCATTTACATCCATTTTCTGTATTGTTTTTCATGTGTTCCTTTGTGTTACATGAAGACATTTACATTTGTTAAAATGAAGGTACGTGAATTATAATTCGATTTCTCTCAAAACATAGTGATTGCCAAACGTTTAAAACATTTTTCTCGAAGCAACTGTTTTGCACATTTGTGACTCTGGGATGAGTATGAGGTTGAATTATTTCTCTTCTAATCGCAGAAAGCGTATCTCTAGCGTATCTTTAGCTACTGTAGGCTGTAGAAGTTTTAAACTTTTGTGAATCATTTTCCTGTTACACATGCTTCAAAAGAATGAAACAATGTACTAACTGCTTTATTGTACATAAGATAAAGAATGATAAAGAAAAGGTAAGATAAAATTTTTATTTTAATTCTTTATGGTCCCTTAGATCTCCTTTATAAATTGGTGTTTACCTCTTTCTTCCTAAAATTATTAATATACTTAAAATAAATCTTTTGCAAGCGCACCATTTCAAAATTATTCTTTAATCTTTTCTTAGATAAAGCTAATGAGATATATTCAAGTGACATATTTAAAAACATTTCTACTGGAAAATAAGCTGTTAATGGACTCTAAGTACTTTGAATATTTCTTTGTAGCATTTGAAATCAAAAATTTAATAAACTCAGAGTATTTAAAGTTAGGATAATATGACATGATTTGAACTGATAGCTGTCACTCGTTAGGAACATCATCACAGGTTTTATATTTTGAAATATATCATGTAATTTATACGCATTAAAATTTAGTTGATATCTCGTTAGTATATGACTGAACACACGTAAACTTAAGTGACTAAATGTTTGATGGAAATATTATTTTCTCTTTTAAGGTTTTGATACTCATGTCTAAGTTCTGTTGAAGATCTTACGTTATACTTTTCATCATTTTCAAAAGCTTCAAAGTTATTTTCCTTAAAAAAATTTCTTTCTGAGAGGGAAAACATATTTCAAAGATAAATTTCTAACTTTAATTTATAATAGCTTCTAAAGTAACTTTTCAATTTTGTATTAACTTTAGTTACCAGACTGTGCGCCACCAGAGATGACCACTGACCTGACATTTAAATAAATCTCTTCCGTTGTATCGTCATCTGGGCAGACGGAAAACCTCAGCTTGAAAGTGGACGTCGTAATTATTGCGACTAATCAAGATTTCGGAATACAGGACCTACATAAATACATAAGGCTCTTAACATATATACAACACGTTCACTACATAAATATACTAGGTCCTTTTGAGTGTATTCATTTTATAAATAAATACACTCGTTGCTTCTTTTCATGCATTATTTACTTTTATTTACATGACCTTCAATGATCTCGATGTGCGTTCACATTGTTGCGAATGCCCAGCCGCCGTAAACTTCCTTGCAAAGCAGGCTTAGAGTTTTCAGAAAATGGCAAAGGAGAGCAGAGTTGCCAGATTTGGCGCGAAACTGCCCATTTGGCAACATTTTGAGACAAAATTGGCGATATGTAATAGACTGATGGAGAACATTCTAGAACGAATTCTTACCGATTTGGCCCACAATGTTCTCAAAGGTAGGCTAAAAGCTATGTAAATTATGTCTCTACGCGGAGTAGCAGTCTGGTGTAGAGTTGGTCACACAGTGTATCGCGAGTTGGTGCATTGAAAGTGTACATCGTTTAGGCTATCAAGTGCATCGCGAGTTGTAGCGTGGAGAGTCTCGACAGTACGTTGAGTTCTGAGAAAAATCGAACCGAGTCGGGAGCTGTACACAAGTGCTTCACCGTAAAGTTGTCTACACCGTTATAGCTTGATAGCCTGAAGGCTCTGTTTCTGATTATTTCAGCATGTTTGTCGTAGTTTTTTACGACTGTGAACGGGTTTTTGGAGCTGTCCTGAGTAATAATGGCAAATAAATTGTGTTTTTATTCTTCATCAAGTGTTGTCGTCAGTAATTCCAAATTCACGAACCCGTAAGAAGGCAACAATTTGTACTCAACAATCCTGATTAATATTATGGATATGAAAGGATTGTGTTCAAGCAAAAGTACAAAACATTATACAGCCCATATTTACAGTTCTGTTAAAGAGTTATATGTGGTGATACTTTGAGTTCTTAAAACTAATATTGAGGGTGTGGAAGCTGTAAAGGAAGTATCATTGTTACTGTAACAAACCTTGGGAGTTAATGTTGTTCGTATACCTGTTCTAGGCTGCAGTTTACCTAAGATTGTTTAGTCGAAGCACTGGTCTCCGGTGCAGTGACCAAAATGTGTTGTGCCGAAACTGCTAAGGTTTGGCTTACTTATTTTATTCACATGTATTCTAGGCCCACTGCTATCAATTAATTACCAGACTGTAATTTCAAAACATATTGTACCAAAGTTGTAACATACCAATTATATTGCCTCGAAATGAAACACCAATCGTATTTTTTTACCTGATATTTACTAAGCTATGTATTAGTACGTTATAATATTATACACAACCATGTATGTTATATTTGAATGTACAACCTGTTTATCAGTGTCAGCTGCCATGTGTGTATATCAAACATTATATGCATATATGTATATTTTTATTAAAGGGAACACTTTCTCCGTTTAGTCTTTTTTCCAGTTTCTGTGAACCAAATCTTTTGGCAAATGCATCATTATTAATCTTTGTCATGTGACTTTTACATAATGTCTATGGCGCATTACTTAAATGAAACCAAAAGTGAAAGTCAGATCTTTTATCCGATAATAGTGGAACTTTTACAAAATAAAACTCTTACCAATAGAAACCGTGAAGGCTCCCGCTTCTCATTGCAGATGAGGATGCTATGCACCACCTAACTTCTACTGCAAGTTACAGTTCTGTGAATATGTGAAAAGTAAGCCAATAATTCCAGAGTACTTGTGCCAGTTCAGCTGAAAATAGTAAATGAATATTATGCTAAACATAAAAAAATTTTTAATTGGTCATAATTGGTCCTTCGTATGATATTCATATTTTATTACCATTACCTGTAACAGAACTCAGAATTTTTATCACATGTAATACAAATCTTTTATCAATAGGCTTTTCCAATCACTTCATACTTTTTAGACTATTTCACCATTACAAACAATCGGTAACAATTAAAGTGCAAGTGAGGCACTTGACTCAATCAATGAATAAAAGGAGTTAAAAATTAGAATAGAATAAATTAAATATCATTGACAGATTAATAAATGCTTAGAACTTCGAAATTTTGTGTATTAAAATCTGTGCATGTAATACAGTAATTAATAATTCCCATCGCAGGAAAGGCTTAATGAACCATTGTAATGGGATCTACTGCACATATTAATTGAATAACTATTATATTAGTTTAATTCCTTAGAACCAGTCCACAAGAAAAGTATAACACCTTAGTTTCTTCAGAAAGCTAGTTTTCTTAGGCTGCAAACATACAAGCAGATTCTGCCAAACTCAAAGGCCATAATTATCAAAGTAAATGCGAGCCATGTTTTATGGAAGATGTATGATACTTGATACTTACAGAATTACTTTTCATTAGTGCATATTCTTCAGTATGATTAAGTACTGACAATCAATGGTAACTTAAAAAATGTTCCTTTCTGAGTGAAATTTCAAGCTGGTTACAATGAAAAATAACGTGATTTATTTTACAAAATCTTCACGATTATCCGAAAAAAATATCCGCAGTCACATTTCTGAACATAATTATAGAGCTGAAAGTTTCGAGCTCGATTTTTCTAACTATATTCAGAATTAAATTTCCAATTCTCTGCTTGTTAAACTTAGAGAAAACTTGTTAAAAAAAATGCTAAAATAGGACATTTTCATTAATTAAATATCAAGCGGTGTTCATTCTTTCAGAAAGAATACGCATTTTAAGAATTTCAACTAAGGTTTTTACAGCATTTAAACATAACTTAACTTAAAATAAAGCGTTATAATAAACTACAGATCGTAAACAACGGCATTTCGTAATCCTGAGAATTCAGTGAGAGGAAATCGATGAATGTGACTCTTCTAAGCACTAACATATGATTGGAAATCCAGTAGCTATCTGGAATGAAAGCATTCTGTTTCACTTCGATTACTTCAGAATAATCTTCAACGTTGGCACAAATACTGCAGCTCTGCTTAAGGGTACATGTTTGCTGTATTCATTTTTTATTGACTTCGCTATTTTTTTTTTGTCATTTTTCCATTATCTCTAATGAATCACGATTTTTATGAAATCGCAAGTGCAGTTCTGCAGTTTCTTTTTTATACGCGTATTTCTCTAGCTTAGCTTTCCATACTTCTACGAATGCTGAGGCTTAAACAATACAGAACCAATTCTTTCACATTTCTTTATTATCATATCTGTTTCGCAGTTACTGAAATTCTGCTGACTCTCATTTCAAGCAAGACACTATTTAAAAAATACGTGCATGATATTATAAAAAATAAGAAAATTTTAATTTAAAATTTCAATAAAAATGAATCTTGAGAAAATCATTTTCAGATGTTAAAGCGCACGCTATTATCAGATCGTGTTTCCCTTACATTTCTGTCTCTCAATTCTCCGAAGTCAGCTACGAACTAAATAACTGAGAGCTGATGCTCTTTACGGACGTACATAGTTCATTCCCCTTCAAAAAATTCTTTAGTGTCTTCCATTTCTCGAAATTACTAGAAGGCATATACGGTTAAAGTTACATGTAAGGATTCGATGCAGTTACAGTTACTTCTAGGGATCAATTACAATTATTTCAGGTACAGTATCAATTAGTTACACAGAAACATCTCGAAATGTTCGTCAAGGTTGGCGACTTTGGACGATTTCTCACCAAATTTACCTACAAAGATTAGTCACCAAAACTGTTATCAGCTTGGTGATAGCTTGGTGACCAATTTAGCGAGATAGCCATTTATTTCAGTGTTCAGTACACTTGCCCTTATAATACTATTTATCCGGCAGAACTTGAACTCATCAGATTTTCATGTTACATTACACAAAAGATACTACACTTTTAAACATAACTTCATTAATTATTTACATATATATAACAATTCGTAACAATATGTATTTAGAAACGTAAAATCTGCATTCCTTTTTCCTATAGGAGGTGCAAAGAAAAAAAAGAATATGCTTATATTGCTTGTGAATTATTATTGCACACTCTTATGTAACACACTAGTTTTACCAATTCCTTAATTAAATACTATTATGTTTTTGCATGCGCGATTTTATATTTTTAAAGAAAACTATTTTGCAATAAGTATTGTTTTCATTGTCCGTTTATCAAGCGAACTTATTTTCTCACACTTAAAATTATTCTTTTTATGAAATAAAAGTAAAATGAATTGTAGAAAACTGTTCTTGTCATTTCATTCGTTTTCAATAAACACTAATCAAAATCCTGACATTTACGATTAATTTGTAAAAAACTAACATCATCATAGATATAAAAGACCAACACACGGAAGACAGGCTTAAAATAAGAACTTTCCAATTAGGATAAAGGTAAACTGATAATTACTAGTGCTATTTGTAAGTATGCTTATGCGTTTGTTCCAAAATCTGTCTCATTAAGTATAAACGAATGAAAAGATGCACATGAATGTATTTATTGATGAATTTATATGGCGTCAGAATCAAATAGCAAACGTAAATATTAAAATAAACTAAATTTGGCAAGAAAAAAAATTTAAATTTCAACTTTCAAAAATTTCTTATTTGTTAATTTGATTGATTAGTTGGCCCATCGAAGAGAAATCCCTCATTATACTATCCCTGAGGAATCTAATCATTGTTCTTAGCTTCTACCTTTCTATTACATCTGTCGCCTACCATATTGATATTAATGTTATTGACTACAATAAATCTTTCCCAGGACGAGTAGCTTTGATATTACTGAGATAAATGACTATTTCCTCCGAGATGAAAGATAAGCTTGCTAATAAAAATCACAACGGCTGATAGAAATCATTTATTCCATCAAACAAGTTTCTGCAGATAAATGCAAACTTACAGAGCTTGAACTTCTGCACAATTTATATGCTGAAATTTTGCAAATTAAATTTCTTGGAGTGTAAAGTTTTTAGCTTGATATTTATTGTAATTATATATTGTTATAACGCCGTAGGATCACTGCTATAAACTCTCTTTGAATGCGATTTTAAAGTTAAGTAAATACGATACATATTTCAGTTGTTTCATTGGTTCTTCAAACTAATTTGGATGAACTTACTAAAAACGAAGTGTAAACTGGACAACAACTTGCTTTCAATGCGTTAGATTCCGTCAATATAATTGAATGCATCAAATCGAACAATAAAAAAGATATTGAAACACTTATTAACAAGGCTAGTTTGTTTGGTTTATTTAAATATGGCAAAGCACTCGAGAGCTATCTGCCTAAGGGGAGGAATGCCTTCCTGGAAAACTTTCTAAGAGAAACTGTCTTGTACCCGCTTTACAGATGCGGAAATCTACGAAGCGCTCATGCAACCAGCCCGTTCGCTAGTATTCGAGCCTCAGACCAAACTACCGCTGTTCAGAGACTTAACAACTCAGCCGCTGCTGAGCCCTATTTACATAGTTGAGCAAGGGTTGAACATAGTTAAACTTGTTGGAGCTTTTAATTCTTAAGAGTTGGTGTTTATGTTTTAAGTTCAATACCAAATGATAAGTCAATATTTGGATAAACAATTCTCAATAACATGAATGTGTAAAGTTTGTGACAACATGATAAACACAATATATACTGTAAAACTAGTGTTCAATTAAATAGCAAATAGTGACCATGAGCTCCAACAGAATAATTAAATAAATGCGTTGTGTAACATATATTGGGTCCAGTGTTCTAAATTAAAAGTGAAAACATTACAAGAAAAGTTAAAATTAAATATGGAATTTATTAAGATAATACTGAATAATTTACAACTAGTTACATTAGTGGCGGTGTGGAGGAGTTAGAGAAATATTCATACCCATTCCAAACAGTGAAATTAACATAGGAGATTACATTAGACAATGGCAAGGTTACTTGTTACAGAAATCATGGCAGTAGACGTCAACCATTATGGTAGAGAGCCATTGCTTCCTTTCTATAAGGAGAGAAAAAAAAGGAAGTAATTAGTTAAGAAAAAGTTTAGACATTTAAGTCGCCCTCCATAGTAGCCTTCTCTCATCCATTTCTTCCGACATCGTTGGTTCCATGATAACGCTGACAGCTACTCTTCAGATAGTCTTTATCATTCGTGTCTCGCTTCCAGCTCAGTCTCCTTCCGTCAATGGCTGCGTGTCTACCTCGTGTTTGTCTCGTGTCAGTCTCGTGTCAGTCTCATGTCGTCGCCAGCTCCCAGGCTTTTTACTCAAATCGCCAAGACTGCTCGATTGGCGATTTTAGATGGTAGGAAAACCGCCAACAGCCCGGCAACCCCAGGAGAAAAACACGCAGGAAGGTGAATCTCCAAGTAGAAAGAGCTCCAGAAATTGGCGAATATCGCTGATACACCAAGGTCAGACACCTCTAGCCTCGACGAAGGGTCCCACTCTAGCATAGGAAAAGCCTGCGAGTAAGCAAAACACCCCGCCCCCCTGAGTTTGCTGCAGGGTTAGTAGTGTAGAAACTAGCCTCTTCCGCAGGGTGCAAACGTTACTAATGTTGACAGATGTTTCACAGACTACCGTCTAGCGGGCGAAGAAATCGAAAACAAGGTTGTAAATCAATTGGAAAGGCAACGGAAAAGCTTTTGAAAGGATAGGTGTTAATTATTGATCTTACATACAAATTAAGATAAGTACTTAAATAAAAATATAATAATTACATAGATAATTTTCTTAGGTTTATTTTAACACCAAACACGACCACCATAGTAAGGAAATAAAAATTACTTCAGTTAAAATACAATAATCAAGTATGAAATTTTTTTTATATTCTCCAAAACATCAAAACGACCACCATAGCCAGAAAATATGGATCCCAAATTTAGCAGAAAAGGGGGCACATTAAAACTTTAATTAAACTTTAAACACCAACTTGTGTAACAAACTTTAAAAGATTGACCTTAAGGGTCAACTTATCAAGAGATTAACATTAACAACCAAGGTTAAGAAAAAATAATTAACTAAACATAAATTTAAATAGTTAACCAACCAAAAGTAAAGAAGAAAAATTAATTACTCAAGCAACTTAAAATCAGCGTTAACCAAAACTGTCAAGAGAACAAATTAAATGGCTACAATTACTTTTCAACAAGCCAAAGAAACTTAAGTTCAACTACAAAAAAAATTAAAAACAAATTAATCTTTAAGTCTGAAGCAAAAATAAATTAAATCATTACCTTTAAACAATTTAAATCACAACTGAAATAAGTAATACATAACAAACTTATAAAGAATCGGAACACAAGGAAATGGCTGCTATATTGAAGCCTTTTAAAAAATTTAATAGCTGAAAAACTATAAAAAATTATTAGAATGCTTGATGTCTTGTCAGCGAATATTATGGAAATTGATCTCAATACTGAGCGAAGCTTACAGTTCACGGAATAATAAGCAATGCAATTCATCGCTACAAAGAAATTTCTGAAAAGGTTAAAAACGAAAATGCGCAGATATCGGTATTATAATTTTTAGAAAACAAAATAGGAATTTTTTGAAATAATTCTTATAAAGACATTTATTAGTTGTGCTTTATTTACTGGAAAATGGTAGACAAATTTGAGGAAGAGGAACTGTAATTTTTTGTATGTATTTAGTTTTTTTCTTAAACAGATTTCAAGCAATCCGGAATATTGACGGGATCATCTACTTGGACTATAGAAGGCATGCCTCTACCTCTAAAAGGAAAAAGACCTTTCTTTCCTTTCACCAAAGATCTAAATGTGACTTTTTCTACAAAAAACTGAACAAAGAATCCTTGCAAATTCCTCACGAATACAATATTACTCACTCCCTAATTTTATTTTAGTTGCGCATGACATTTAACTGTCCATCAACATCTAGCATTTACCATATTTTTCTGTTTTTTCTAATACGAGGGTTAGTTCTAAGGTTTGGGCATAAATCAAAAATCATCATACTGTTTACCAGTAGCTGGAAACACTGAGGCCATATTTAAGACGAAAAGCTTTTCTGTCACTGAGTATACATATTTTCCAACGACATTTGCTTGAGATTTCTTCTTCTTTGAAATTGCTCCATGTACCAACTCCAGGTCATTCGTGAAGTGTGTTGAAAATCTATATACTCGCCTACTATTTTGTGACTAATTCATTTATCATCTTTCATAATGTTACAATTTCCAGCTCTGAAGATTTGGCCGTAGGTTTTTTTGTATTTTCCAGTACGTCTCATCATTAACATTTTTCCAGTTTCTTCAAATATTTTGCCGTTCCAAAAATCAATATTTGCATGACATTCCAAAAATCAATATCTGCATGAATTACACGTTTCATATAGTAAGTAGTGTTTCAATAAGAAAGAAAAAGTTAATGGCAGTATCCAGTTCACACTAAAAGTTATATTCATAGTGCTGGAAGGGATTCTTTGAGCAACATTGATTCCTTTTCGCTAGAATACTTATTGTAATTTTTTCCATTTTCAGTTCCGTTAAGGTCATAAATATCTTTCGAAACATCTTTTTATTTTCATATTTTTCTTACATAGCAAAATAAATGTTTTTTCAGCTGCACGAATTTGACATCAAGCTATGTTCTCTATTTGTCATATGTCTTAGTACTTACATAAAGCCTAGTTTAAAGGAAAACAGCCTCATTTTTTTATTATATGAGTTTTATTTCCTTAACTGACGGTACTTAAAACAATGTGCTGCATTCCTTTCAGATGGAGAGACAGAGAACTAAAACATTTTACCTACCACATTTTAAGCTTTATCATACTGGAAAATAAGCTACATGTTTAGTAGACAACGTAATAAGAAGTGCTATAATGGAGAATTCCTTATACTTTAAGAATTTTAATGAAACGTTTCTTAGTTTCTAAGACGTGATATTTGTAATAACTGGAAAAATTTATGACTTTTTTTTATATTTGATTCACTAAAATACGTCTATAGAGATTACAGGAACGTTGTTACATTACAAAATGTTAATATCCCAACAACGCTAGATGTATTATGTTTAATTCTGTTGTAACATTTCAAAGATAAATATGTATTGACAGTTTTCAGGATTAACCAGAATTCTTGCGATTACTTCTAGAGATTTTCTACAGTCATTTTTCGAAGTTCATGAAGAGCCCTCTAATGACTGTAAACATTAAAATGCCATTGATATACAATAATCACAAGTGAAATAATGACCAACGGACAACGTGTCTTACAACTAATACAACTAAATACATTTAGCAAATGCATCGTTAGTAACACAAAGTGATCAAAATTACATACTTCAGAAGTTTCAAAAGTCGCTCGCAATATCCGAAGGATAAAAGTGCTGAACATTCGTAGTTCGCTGCCCAACCGGTATAGTGATTAGCGTCCCTGACTGCTATGCTGAAGGGCCCGAGTTCGAAACCCCGAGAAGGGATGTATGCTTGTTAATGTATAGTGTCAGTGCGGATGGCGACACTTTAAATATGCGACAAGCGGAAAGTCCTCTCGTATGGTCTGGTGAAAGGTGAGAGGAGTGGAAGACCTTCGGACCCGTCCCCCTGAAGTGGTCTTTATCAAAATTGTGGGCCGAACTGAGCAAAATCGCACTGTCACGTGTAAGGCGTTCAAGACTATTGCCAACGACAAGCGTATCTTACGCTCCTAACCACGAGGAATTTCATGGGCTTGGTCTGACGTTACTCTCAGACAAGTGGGCATAAGTGACAACAACAACAGCAACTGGTAGTCTAACTTAGGTTTAAAACCCGAAAAACGAAATAGTTGCAAGAAGCTTTTATGAATTTCCTCATATGTAAAGTGTCCTTTAAAAAAAAACACTCAGTAGCATCGCTCCTCATAGGCAAATAACCCTTCCGTACTTACCCTTGAAATATTCAAAATAATATAATCCTCCCTAATTGAACAGAGCAGACACTGTTTGCTACCACATGCCAACTGCTGATCTACATGTTTTTATTCAACAGCCATGTCGTCTATTGAATTTAATACAAAATAACTGATACTTTCTTATTATCCGTGCTTCTGGTAGAATTGCAGTGCTCTGATGTAATTATTTTTATTGTCCAGAAGATCCAGCAGGCAAATGAAAACCACAGTTTCCAAAGAATTTTGAGGGTCATACCTGAATATATAAATGTCAGCCATATAGATTACGGTTTCTTTGCATAAAATTTTTTGTTCCTTTATAAGATGCTTCTTTTAAATATTATTTACGAACAAAAGATTACCTGTGAGTGCTAAAGATAGCCAAACAAATATTTTCGACAATTCATAAAACTACGTTGCAGACTTTTCGTGGGTTAAACCGGCAAGAATCCAGATCTTGTGAACTCGCCAGGCATACAGGTTAGCTGCGTCGCTGGGCTTACGTGAGTTTCTTTTTATATAGCGTGAATGCGAGATTGTTTACCTTAGAGAATCCTTCCCTTAGTCTCTTATACTTTGCCATAATAAAAAAACTCAATCCTGAAAACTCTCGAATCTAGAGGAAGTAAACGATGCATGATCAGCAAAAATGCTTTGAACTTCGCCGCAGATGGACGTTTGTTTGAAAGGGTTTTAAAACAAACGTATTGGAATCAGTGCTAAGGTGCATAAAAGCTGCAAGTCCTTGGAAATTGCAAAATCTATTTATGAAAACTTCTTTGAACTTCTCTACTAAAAAACCGATTGCTATGAATACTTAGAATTTTTGGTCAAAGATAATGAAATATTGGGCTGGATATTATTTGATTATGGGAAAGTTCCAAGACTATCTGCCTAAGGCAATTGATGCCTCTAAGGGAACGTACCCGAAATGTAATGACTTTTACCCCCTCTCTTAACCTGTGACAGTCAATACGCAGCAGATGATAATGTGTAATACCCTCGCTGCACATGTAGACATGCTTACAATTCGTTCTAAATAAGACAACAATTGCATAAAGCAGTTCAATATCAATCGCGTTGTTGCTTATTTTAGGTTGAAAGAGAATCTTTCCCCACTGACAGACCCCTAGCCAGCTTCGGCTTGGCCTTTACTAAGGCCGGAAGTGGTGCCTTTATTGCGGAAGCACCTAATAGGTATACCACGGTTATCTGCTATGAAATAATAAACAATTACAGCCATATCTTCTCCGGGAATTTGAACTTGGGCCCTTCGGTACCACAATAGGCTCCCCTAAGCATTGTAGCATCTGGGCAGCTCAGGTTGAAAGGTTTTGAGCACCAAAATCATGCCAAATTTTCCTAATTTTTTTTCTAAGTTTCAACCAACTGCAAAATTTTGCATAAACTAGTATGAACTGCATGATCTCATTTTTGTATCTGTAAAAAATTTCAATCTTTTTAGTTATAAATGTATTAATGATTTGATAAATGTAGCATAAAGAATGAGCATAAATTTTAAAATTCCCAAGATTCGACTTTAAATTGGTTTTATTTTAGATATTTAGGTATTTTATATAAAATTTTCTGTTAATTTCATAAAAGAATCTAGTATTATTCTGTTCCCTTCAAATGAAATGAATTATTTTGTTGTCTTCAGAATAGAAAATAGTTATTAAATGTGACATTAAACATTAATAATTAAATGTAAATTATTGCATTGATTACTAAATGTAAATAAAAATTATTAATGTGAAGAGGAAATAATTATTAAATTAGGTGAACATCAACATATTAAAATAATTAATTATTGATAATTAAAAATTATAAATTATCTTTATAATTTGAATTCAGCCCATAATCAGCATACTCTATCGAAGTAGTAAATTACCGTAGAAATAACAAAAAGCAGATTCAAAATTTTAGATTTAATATTGAGTTATAACTTCGACTGCTTACGACTCAACGTACATTAAAAAGCAAATCGTTCCAGTCCTGAATTTGGAAATCTACATGTAATGAACAGACACAAACTGTAGATTATCTTCTTCTTCCTCTTTTTTTTTTTTTTTAATTTTGCGTAAGAAAAAATTTTATTTAAAATTTTCGCCCTTAGATCGCGCTGTTAATAACACACTATTAATAAACTGAAGAAAATTATAATTATACAGCATTTATTTTCTTGCGTTTTCAAGAACATTCGAACAACATTAGAACTCTACTGATAATGCAAAGCATGTCGAGATCTTCTCCAAATTGCACATCATCTTTTCGTAGACTTAAATTTCTACACTTTTTGCAATGCATAACAATAGCGCGCCATCTACAGTTCAAAGTTGAACTATTTTTATGGCGGGCACTAGCTTTTTTAGACTTTGGCCACTAAGGCCAAAAGCGGTGGCACAGGCATCTAACAAGCAACCACCGTTACCTCCTATGAAAGCTCAGACAATTTTACATCTATGCCTTCTCTGAATCAGAACCCGGGTTCTTCGATCCGGCAAAACTACTTTCCCGCCTGGCGGCTCAAAGTTTGACCTAAAATGTACCTTATACCAAAATGAAATTCGAATTTTTTAAAGTTTTTTTATGCAAACCGCACTCTGAAACGAAAAAAGTGACTTATTTAAATGACTTTTTTTAATATGTCTAAATTTATGATACATTCTGTATATAACTTATTAGATATAAAAATTAATATAGGTTATTTCAGAAACAACTATCTTTCCAACTATTTTCAGTTAATACTGAATCGTCCAAAGATAAGCGATGATTAAAATTGAAGACTATGTATACTTGCCGATTCACACTCTGAATTGATAAGGAAATGCTTAGTTTTTCCCCTAAACTGCTTTTTTTTCACTTTTATTTTTACCTTCAAAAAAGGGATAGGGGTTATCGAATTTTATTATTTTTCGTATCATAGTTATTTAAAACTTATCTTTTGTATCCTCAACTAGATATTTCCAGAGCTTAAAATTTTGCTTCGTTAGGAGAAAATGTGCTTAGCAATCATTCAACTAATGAGTTGGATTTTTTTTAATTGACTAAAGCATTCGTTAAAATAGATTTTCCCTAAGCCTCTTTAGCTCATCCATCTTTTGAATTTTCCCAAGTTACTTTTGAAAACACGCCAATAAAAACCAGGCCTTTAAATTCTGGAGGCTCAGCTTTGAATACTTTGTTAGCAACCATCGTCCATCAACTGCAAAGATGTGTTCGTAGATAAAAGTGCTTCATTTTTTTAACAGCTTGGCACCATTGCCAACGTAAAATTGCTGAAAGTGATTTATTTTAAAAGACAAGCGAGTCTAATATCTAATCAACGCCTTCTAATCTGATTGTGAACGTTGTTTACCAATCTACCAAGAACGGTATTGTAATTAAAGCTTAAAATATATCAGTGATCCTGCAGAAAATGTGGAAAGTAACTGGAAATATGGAACGTAAAATGAGTAATTCGTATACTGAAACACCAGAATTTTCTTTGGAGTAATTAATTCTTTTCATGAAAGCAAACAAACTCTTTTTCCTTTCTGGAGATTTAAAGTGAGATAAGCATTACTAGCAATGTTTTATGTTGCTTATTTATATGCGAGGGATCACGTTTAAAACTTTCTTTCGCGTCTTTTTTAATATGTTTATGAAACTAGAAGAAGGAAGCAAACAAGGAACAAGGTTTGTGTTTATATAAAGTTTGACACATTTTGCTTTAATCAGAAAATTGTTTTTCTTATTGCTTACGATAAGCGTCCAAAATAATATTACTAGCTGTAAATTTTTATAAATAGTACATATTTTCAACAGATTAACTCTTTATCATGCTCCTTTTATCTGAGAAATTACTCGTCCTTCATTCTTGATCGTTCTTCATGCTTCCATCTTTTACATACTTCCATTTAATTATCAGTTTCTGAATGAAAATATATTTCAAGATATGGAACTGCTCGATACTAATTTTAAAACATATAAAAAATATTTAAATTTTTTCTATAAAATTAAAGGGATTATCTATTTTGTCTCCACAGTGGCCGAAGAGACAATGAATACTACTGTAACCAGTCATTCGGCTCATTAATGTGCAGTTTCTCTAGTGGTTGTTTAGTAATTTGAATAAATCCAGCAAAAACTCATAATAGAAGAATAAGAGAATTTATGCTTTTGTGGAAAATTGACCAGTATTTACATTACATTAAGACCTTGGTTCGAATCTCAGCAAAAAGGCTGAAACGTATTCAGTAATTTTGCAGGTATAATGTTTTGCAGGTATAAGAGAGTTTCATTCGTTAATTCCTCCGTGAAGCATTCCCATGTTTTTCTGTAGTTTGTTAAGTAGTTAAATATACAGCCATTACTCCAATCCGATTGAACGCATTTGGCAGCATTTGGTTTTCATGGTTTTACTCGTATCTAAAGTGAAAAATAAACAACTCTAGCCTTAGGAGCCTTCCAAGAACATTTAGCCAGACATTGTCGTATGTTTTACTGTATTTTCTTAAATAAATTTAACTGCTTACGGCCCAGAAATGGCTGAATTGTTAAGACTACTGATCACTGCCACATAGAATTTATTTCGAATACTGGTATATGAGCTTGCCGTATGGGAGTTTTCGTGGTTTCACTCATTTGTAATGTGAATAAGAGCCAGGTCACCTTGGATAGCCCTGTACGAAAACACTCCTTCGCTTAAGCAGATAGTCCTCGTATAGTTTGCTATATTCAAAGTAATTCAAACTCGAAGCGAACTATGACTGTTTTACGAAGTTAGATATTAAAACAATATTTAAATGCAACTTTCTCTAGGAACACGGGTTAGAAGAAGTGGAAGTTCTCGATACTATTTTAAAAACAAGTAAAAAGCATTTAATACTTTTCTCGAAAATTAAAGGGATTGTATACATATTTATGGATTTTGGCAAAGATAGCTATCCGTCTGGCGAGAGATGCTTTTGTTGAGGATTTTGTAAAGGGAAATGACTCATATTCACGTTAGACATGGGGAAAACCGCGAAAATTCACATTCATTAAGTCGGACGCTTCTCCAGGATTTGAACCTAGGTTAAACTACCAGTGCTTAGCGATTTTGCCTTTGGCCACTGGTTAAACTACGATTGCTGATGTTTATTTAAAGTAGAAGTAGCTGCTCTGCGTGTTTTGCCATATCATATAAACAAATTTAAATAGAAATATTTTGATTTTTGCTATTGGTTCCTTACGGACGCTGGTGGGCCTCGGAACAGATGGCGTGTGGAGATACAATGTAAACATTTGTTAGAAATGAAGGGTCTTTGCATTGGCAACTGTTTCAGTTTAAATAATCCCACTACTGACAATTATAAGATCTATTTGCTGTTTGTCAAAAGACTTTTCTAGTGGCGAATAAACTAGACGACATTTTTTCCTTGATGGTTGGTCGCCGGTAGCATCGTTCTTTATTATTGCAACAACTCTACAACTATTTCGAATATGGAATATTAACTGTCATTTCTATAATGTGTGGTTATCTTTTGTTCAGCTGCGAGCGCTGCCAGCTGGCTTCACGCTATTTCGCAACAGCTGCCGTGTCACCAGCTGACAACACATAGTCTTCACCATCAGTTCTAAAAAGTTCGAGCACCGTGCAATAGCTTCTGTGTTTTTATGAAAAGTTGTGTTAATAAAATTGATTGTTTTGGCATCATGGATATCTTCTAAGAACCAACATCAAGCCACATCTAAAACTCCTACAAAGATAATTATGATTCCTGGCGACCATAAACGTAAAAATCTGAACTATATGAATGGAGTTATAATGCATGACAGCTCACGCTGAAAAATGCTTTCAAAGGAAAGAAAGAAAAAATTCCTAATCTTAAGCCTTTGTGCTGAAATAAGGATTTATGATTATTTTTACAGAAATATATTCATTGGGTGATGATTCTAAATAATCGTTCATGCATAACATCCTCCAAAAAATGCTTGTGAGCCTAAGACAACGATTTTCTGCTTAGTAACCTGTCTAGAAACTTGAAACGTTCCCGTTAGGAAAGATTTGTGCACGCCGTATATGATACATTTGATTGCTATGCGAATTTTCTCATACTATTCGGTAGCGATTACAGCCCAATCTTCCTAAAAATAGTGTTGCCTTTACGAAGGAATATTTTTGAGGAAAACTGACTCATATCCATCACATGGGAATACACATGGTGAAAACCACAAAATTATCCATGCAGCCAGCCCGTTCACCAGGTTTGAACCTGAGTCGAATTTCCAGTGTTCCGAAGTCCAGACGTCACTTTTTAAGCGGTGCTGGTACATCGGGATTTAAACCACCAGGATTTGGCTACTCGGTTGCTGGTACACAGGACTAAAAAACTGAAATTTCTTAAGACTTCTAATCAATTTCTCATTAACTGTGCTCCATATTTCCTTAGGTGATTTTTCTTTCACTCAAATTAAATTACTTTCCTTTATTCTATTATGTTCTGAATACTACTTAACTTTGAAATTCACATCTGTGGTAACTCAGATTTTACTAATACTGTATTCAATATTCAGATAGTTTACAGCACTGTTGCTCTTTCCATTGTTGTTTTCTAGAACTTCAAAATCGTTCATCTTTCATCACAAAAATTGCAAATTTTCTTTCTATAAATTAAGACTACCTGCTCGCAGACATTTTCTAGCAAGTTTATAGCGTTATGGATGTAGCCTCATTTTAAAAAAAAAAGGGATTTACGTAATAAGAGAAGATGAAAATGCATACATTTATCTTCTTTTATTAAGCATATCAATTTAAAGTTTTATAATGTAAGCGAAAGGACGCATTATAATACGCTACATATTATTAAAGCTAAAAAGTTTAAAAAGTTACACACAAACTATCTCTTGTGACTTAATTGGATAAGTTTTTCTCTGCGCAACAGCTTAGGTACTGACGTTTTCCTACCACTTAGAAAATTTAATTTATATGATTGATGAATATATCTACTTCTCAAACTGACGTGAAAATTTCGGCATAATTACTATGAATTATTTATACATTGATATCCCAGATAAAACATGCTTTTAAAAGAAAAAAAGGTGATGAAAGGGATTTTAATTACGAAAACTATAGTAATTGTAAACTTAAACAATGTAATTAAGTATCGATTGAATTTTGTTAAGGTCAGTTTAGGAGTATCTGAGAAGTTTGACACGTATGCTTACGCTGCCTTTTCTTTCGTATATTTTACATAATTTTTTTGAGTAAACGAGCATGCTTAATATCTCCTTAAGTTTTATTTGCAAAATTTTACAGTTATCTTAATTATGTTTGATTGATCCCAAACTGTTAACTCTACTCATTATGTTCTGGAACACACGTAAAATTTTAAATGAATGTAACTTAAAATAATGAATTAAATATTTTCTGTATGGGTTTAAATTATTATTTACAAAAATCTGTAACACATTTTCATGTAAATAAACTGATATTATATTCGCATATGATTTCCCTAATGTTTGTTTCAGACAGCCAATCTAAACAGAACAAGACTTTACTAGTGGCTTTTGCAGGTATAGTTCCAACGCATTACTAAGGTCTTCTGTCCAGTTTTGATGGAGAATACCCAATGGACGGATCCGAGGCTCTCAGGCTCCTCTTAATCTCTCTAGAAGACGCTCCTCTCATTAGTATTTTAAGTGTCCTATCTATTCAAGCATTAAACTTTAATGAATATTCGAACTTTCTTCAGGGATTCGAACAGGAGACCAACGACATGGTAACTAATAGCGTTAATAGCTAAGAATTAGGGTAGCACCCAGTATAAACAGTAGGACAGTATAAAAAGTATTTTATATCTTTGATAGATAAGAGATATGAGACATTTTGCCTTGGAAATTCCTCCATGAAGGCATCCTCCCCAAAGGCAGATAACCTCTAATTGTTTTGCCTTAATCGATTAACGTAACTTATCCCAACCTCAGCTAGTAATAGCTAGGGTAAATACAGTTGCTAACAATGAATAAAAAGACGTTTTTCCTATTGCGTTGTGCAATGAAATTAATAGTCTAAGTAGTATCATGTAAGACACTGACAGCTACTCCGTTCATGTAAAATATCCGCATGACATGTTAGCAGTTTTAGGAAAGCGTTGCATTCTATCCCAAAACCATGCTCATCTATTCCCTTTAATTTTATGTCTTTGTACATCAAGCCATAGTTCCTGAAAAAATATCACATTTTCAGCAGCACACAGTTTTGGCCTCAATCCAGTTTAGCTTCATTAATTCAGTTTTTTAGCCACATCTTTTACAAAGTTTGAAAAGCCGAAAGAAAAAATGGAGTAGGAGAATAATTTGAGATACTCATGTTTCATGCTTTTTTATTTCTTGAAAAATACCCATGTTTGTTGCAAGTGTAGGAACAGATCGGTACATAATCATTCACCTAATCTATAAAAATACATTTTTTTTCGAAAACGTAATAAATTTTCTGCATGGGAATTGATGCACATGGAAGCTAACGCCACATTTTAGGTATTTAATATATATTAAATGTTTACGCATCTACGGAATGCTGATTATCAAACATCTGTTAAAAGTATAGGCATTTAGTAATTTATAGAATATTGCATATTAAACGTAAAATAATTCTAAAATGTATGTTCTAGGAGTTATTTTAATTTCCTAATAGTATAAAACGCTTTCTTTACTCTTTTGCTTCCCACCTGCAATTCCCTACTATAATGAATGCTCAGGATCACGTTTTATGCAAATGAGGTAGAACCAGTATTTAAAGGGAAGTCTCGGTCATTTCCGTAGAAGAGCTTAGTAGAGCGTGTTCTGCCCTCTAGCCACGTCGTTGCTTTAGGCCAACTCTTATTACGATCGGCCGTATTGTTACTTGTCTGTTAGTATTAGCCGATCAGGTTTAAATAAGAGCCAAATCTATTATTCTTGTTAATGAGAGCCAAATTAGTTATTCTTGTGAAGCTTGGGCTAAGTTTTTAGTTAGTTAGCATTAGTTTAATTTATGATTATCTATCCTAAGCCCATGTGGAGGTTTCCTGTAATCTCGAAAGGGTCCAACACTAAATATTCTTGAGTTAATATAAAAGGTATTTTTACCCTTCTTTGGACTTTGCTCTTGCAGTTTTAAAAGTCAGCGAACAGTCGCTACACACTTCTTACGTGTTAATTGTTAAAGACAATGAATTTAACTAGATTCTTATGTAATAGTTACAAAATTTTTTCTCTTATAGCTTCTTGATTTGCTCGAGCAAAGGAGATAGCTTTATAGTATTGAAGGTATTATTTTTTTAAGATTTAAGTGTATCATTAAAGTATAACGGAAAACTGTGGGTTAACATGTAAGGTTTTAGTTTAAACTAACAAAGTTTTATTTTTAATTTTCCTTTCCTATGATTTCTTATTTCAACTTCCCGTTAGAATGAGGGCACGTTTCAGTTTTATGCTAATTTGAAGTGGAGCCAAGTTTGTATTTAAGCGATAGGTAGGAACTTCTCGGTGTGAGAGAGCTGTTAGTCTCAGATCACTGCTGCTCTGTTCGACGCTCGCCTGACTAGCAAGTATTTAAATTCTAAGCCTTAGCGCTGTTACTCTATTACTTATTGAAGTAAATCTAAATGCGTGAGTATTAATTAAATCTTGCTACGCATCATTTAGCATAGAGGCCAACCTCGCGTTTATAGCTCTGTGAGCGACGAGTATTTAAATTTCTACTTAACCTTAGTTTAAATTATTTGATTTTTCAGTTTAGACCCAAGTGCGGTCATTATTTTCTGTTATCCCTCCCGAGTTGGGAAGTGGCTGTATATAATTGTGGTTTAATAAAAGAGGATTTTAAATCCTTCTTACGTGTAGTTGTTCTACCACATAATCACAGTATTCTACCAAAGAACATAGCTGCGTTCAGCTCCCTGTTCAAGATCAGGACTTAGTTTACTTCACGAATATGTTCACCAAGAGTATGCACCGAACACTCAGTCCTGACAAACATGCGTCTTAAAAGTAATGGAAATTGAAACATTAAAGACTTGTTTCACTGGAGATCATACATTCGATTAATTTTGAGAAACGTAATTTTGAGAAACGATTCGAGATCTCGAATCTTTGAACTTAAAACGTATTCCAGTTCTTCTGATACTATCTTAAATATCCATTAGATATTTTAATTCAAAATTTTAGAAAGCTAATTTAATAGATGCCTATGAGAAGCATTCATCAAAAAAAGAATGGGACATTTCTTGTTTTTGCAAATTCCGGTGATACTTGACGCACGCTTGATTTATCTTGCGAGAGTTAATCGTCCCATTTTTAGCATTTATTTGCAATAGCTATTGAAATATCTTCTCTTCTCTGCATTTTAATTTGCAAAGATTCTTGGAAAATTGTAAAATTTGATCTGTTAATGAAATATAGTTTGCCAAAATGTACCGATTAAATGAACTCCGAGATTCAAGACTTTTAGCTACGTACGTTTCGAAGTTTCATTTTTATCTTCCTAATACGCCCGGATGTATTTTCAAAAATTGTATTCTTCAGTCTCTTTCAATTAGCGTAGGTTTCAAATTTTTTTAACTTCTAGTATTATGTTCAAGATTTCTTTTTATTTCTTATTGTTTGCCTTATAGGAAGTATTTGGAAGATCCAAGAACCTAATAAGATTCGTTCCTTCTCCGTTTTTACAAGCCTTACAAACTTCCTATGTATCCTCCATTTATTTCTCGAAACATGTCTATCTCGTAATTCATTTCAGTCACCCTTTGCTTCAGCTGTGTGTCTTCCAGTAGAGTAATAATAGTTATAATGCGCAGTTTAGTTGCAATAAATTTCAGCACAGATAGTTGATCCTCAGCGTAGCTCCAGAGAAGGAATCACACAGCGTTATCCGGTAATAGAGTGGCCAGGCACAATGTGGTCGGTTGTTAGCATCTGCATGGCCAAACCACCTGTTGGTTGAGTTCTCAGTGAGATAAACAAGGACTGCATTCTGAAAGTGGGGTAGAGTCCCATCTAGTTACCACGAGATTTAATGGAATTGAAGCATCCCATTACTGCGATTATAATTCAGGTGAGCCAAACAACATTGGAGAGAGCAGAGATTCAAGTGGATATTAGGACAGACGTTTGCCGCGGCCCGAAGAGTGTGCATATCGAGAATTCTCTAGATCTGTCAGAATTACTGAATATTTCTTCTAGCATTATCATTCATTATATTATACAACCCTGTCCACTGTAATGAACTTCTCCAATAAAATTCTAAACCTAATTGTTAACTCAATCGTTATTTGTAAATTAATTTTCTTGAATTGAATAAGAAATACATTTATTAATGTTATTTGCAGAGTTATTGAAAGATTAAATACTTCAATTAGCACAGTCATATTTCTTCTTGTGAGATGACAGCAGATCAACACAAAGACCTCAGTAACAAATTTTAAGTTTTATTTTTTCACATCTTTGTCAACAGTCTTAGTGGCACCTGTTGTTATTGTTGCGACTTATCTCACTTGTCTAACAGGAACATCAGATCCAGCCCGCGAAATTTGCCATGGCAAGGAATACAAGGCTACTACTGTCTTTTGGCAAGGGCCTTGAGCACCATACCGATGACATCACAACTTTGCTCCTTTACGTCTCCAGTTTTGTAAAGAACCCCCAGGGGACGGGGTCTGAGGATCTCCCACCCTTCCCTAACACCAACCTCTCAAGAGAACTTTAGGCTGGCCTCATATTTATAGTGCCCCATGCCGCACAGACACTATACATTTGCAAACATCCAAGTCTTCTCCGGGATTCGAACACGGGGCCTTCGGTACAGCTGGTAGCATCGCTAACCACTATCCCAGTTGGGTGGCTTAGTGGCATCTTTTCATCTCCACGAAATTCTCTTGGAATGAAAATAACTAAATGAATAAAGTATCTTATAAGAAAAGCTTTGAATTAATAAAAGTAGAAACAAAATTTATTGTACGGTTAATGGGAACAAGAGATTAAAAAATTCTCTATATAAAATTCATCTACAATTGTATACACTAGTAGTGAAAGCTTAGTGTAAGTGTTTTGAAAATTTACATTCGCGTTCTCGGAAGATAATACCTGCCTATCAGTCAAATCTTTATTTACTGACTTGCAGTGAATATCATCTGAAATCATAAGTTAATTATAATTTTAATTTACAATTAAAGAAGCTCATTAATCTGATTTCGCTTATGAAACTAAGTGCTAAACAGTACTACTGGAGATTGCAGGGTGTTCAAATATCATAAATTAAAGCTTACATTTTTATAATTCACAAACAATGTTAGCATTAAATACCAAATGAAAAAAAAATGTAATCTTGTAATTTTCACACTGTATTAAAACTGACAAATGTAATTAATAAATAAACAAAATTAAACAAGGCATATAATTCTGTCGTCGGACGCTTTGCTAACAAAAATCTACTATTTCCGATTACATCAACTAATTTATGCATTTATCAGAAAGACAGAAAATTGCTCAACAAAATTCTTGCACAGCAAGTCACTAATTTCGATTAACTCTAAGGCATGTTTATCTAATAACTCAACATGATACTATCACGCATTTTGGAGTATACATGCGTGTAAGTGCCATGTAACGTAATAAAAATATAAACCGCAATTGGTTATAACGACAAAATAAAAACTTACGGCATCAGAATTTGATTTGAATATCACCAGGGAACAAATAGTGACGCGCCTAAAGCGGAGCGAATATTTTACGCTAACAAAAACTCAAATGTGTAGGCACCAAGAATGAAATCAAAGTATTGAAAAATCGATAAAAATATCAGCATTCTCGTAACATAACATTCCATGCATACCCATGTACTGGGAATTTCAATGTTTTCTAGTTTGTTTCTTGCTTTAGTTGTGAGGAATCTCTTATTGATCCAGAAAATGCAAATGAAACGTTTTAGCCTCAGCTTCTGTTTCGAAGTATGCCATAAAAGGTTATAACAACAAGCTACATTTCTGATGCTCGCAGGTTATTTGGCAACTTTACAAATAAAATCTACGTAAGTAATAATTTCCTTTCTCTGTGCAGCGGAATTTGAAGACTTAAAATGGCTATACCAGATTATCGTTATAAATAAACTACAATATTAAAGTGTTAGGAATGATTCCCCAAGTGTAACGTGAATACGAGCTGGTTCCTCTTGGAAAATTCTCCACGAAAGCGTTAGGCAGATAGCTTTCTTGGGATTTACCATACTCAATGTAACAAATGATCAAACCCAAAATGCCCTTTTAAAATATATGTGTAGAATTGTAAATTACTTGATACTTTAATCGCCAATTTAACTTTCAGTTTTCTTGTTCAGTTTGTACATTAACATAGAAAGCGCTCAATATTTTTGTGAAGCAGATCTGACACTCATATTTCGGAATATTTTGGCTATTTAACAACAACTGAAGACATTTAAAAAAGAAAATTGATGTTTGAAGATAATAAAAAAAAATGTTTTAACAAAAAATAATTTTCATGGAAGTAATACGAAGGCACTAAAACCATTAACTAAAACCATTTGCCACTTATTTGAAAGTGAATATGTACAAGACCTAAATAAAGAACAACCTAGTTATCTGAATCTACTGAGGCAACCTGTTCAGCTTACTTAAAACTTACTTACTTGGAGTGTACTTATTTGAAGTATTACTGTGATCGCTGCACTACACATAAATGTGTTCAATTATTATGGCCCTTTAACATCAATAAAGCATGCATTCACTAACTGTCTAAAAGATTGGATGCCTTTGTAGTGGAGTTTCTCTTACGGAACTTGGCACGTAAACCCACAAAACTACCCGTTCACCGGCACTAGAAGATGGGTTAAATTATCAGTATTCAAGTCTTAACCACTTGGCATGGGAAACATTGACTATTTCCTTTAAAACAGCTCTGCCACGAAGCCATCCCTTTCCATCAGCAGATAGCCCTTGAGTGCTTGATCATTATTTAAAGATTCTACTCTAGAATCAAGTGGCTGGATTATTTGGGATTACTTTGAAGTATAATACTTCCTTTTGGAGTTTAAAGGAGCATCTACAAACTAAGTTCCCACTTTTGCTTTGTAAACTGTTGCGTATAATAAAGAGTCAGTATTATAGGATGAGTGGGAAAGAAGATGTCTAGAACTTAAAATTTCGTTATTTTGCAAAGTCTTATTGACGAAGCAATGGAAAGCATTTCTGCAACTTCTTTGCATGAAATATGAACTTGCGAAGTATTGATTTTTAAGTCATTAAGAAAGGAGAGAATAATGTCCATGTCTTTGAAAGGTCCTTTTGTCTAACTAAATCAAAATCAAAACAAGGAATTTTTATTCAATTACACATATTTAGAAACCTGCTCTCAGATGAAACAGCTTATCAACTATAACCAAAATCAGAAAAGAGGCTCAGAGGAGGATTAAAATTTTATTTGCTAAGTTTCCTGAAAATGCAATCAGAGAAAGATAATGTTGTGTAGCTAAAATTTAAGCGATCTAATTAATTAACGCTATATTAAGTTTACTTATCAGATATTCAAAATTTACTTACCATTTATTCTAAAGGGTTAGATTTTGCTCCCGCCGGTATTAGCATGGAAATCCTAGATTTAACTTAAACTTTTACAAAAGTCTCCTGGCTGTAAATTTCTACAGTAGTCTCCCGGCGGTAATAGATTGATGTAAGTTTTATAAAATTTTCCTGGTCGAGAAATAGACAAGCCAGTTTCTTCAATATTTCCTAGACGCAACGTTTCTTCAAGCCTGAGGCCGTTCTCTATGGCCCGTTACGATGGCCCTGACATCTTTTTACCACCCGTAGTTTAGAGGGTTCTTCACTCTACGTAATCTGGTGCTTCCTGTAATGAATGGCTGAGAGCCTCTGGAGGATAATATTCAAGTGGTTCGCCTAGCCAAGTCCCTTTCACATTCGGGACTTAGTTCACATTTTGTTCCTATTTAAGTTCTTCGCCTGGTGTCAGATGATGAAAGTCACTGTTTCGGCAATATACGGAGCCAGCTGTGCAGTTTGTCTTTTAAAAAGAAAAGCAATTTCAGAATATTCCAGGTCCAGCCGCACTTTCAGCCGCTACGATTCCTGCTATCCATCCGAATGGCTGTTACTATTTTTTTTTCTCCGTCCTTTTTCTTCGGAATCTTCTCTTCGGCTTCCGATCTCACAGGTGGAGTAGCTTCATTTCTATTAAGGTTACTGCTTGAGTCGGTTAAATGTTACCGCCAGTTATTTAATTTTGTTTGTAGTCGGCACACCCAACTTTTTCCCCGTAACAATAAGTAAGCACACGTTGTTCAACATATACCAGAAAATTTTTGAAATTTTCCATTTTATTAAAAGTGTTATACTACAGTTTTCTAATGGCTTCAACTAGGCTTCACAAATTTTACAAATGTTCGAGTAAAACCGGAAAATGAAAATGATATTTTACAATGACAGTATTTCCCTATCTATAATAATAATTTTTCAATAAATATAATAATTAATAATTGTTCACTATTTATTTCATTCACTCTCATAATACAATATAAAATTAAGCAAACGAAGAGTGTCTGAATTCCTATTCCAGTGATATTTACAGCACGCTAGCGGCCGAGTGACAAAGTCGCTGAACAATGGTAGTTCCGACCAGGGTTCTCTGGCTGCATGAGCGTTTTCGTGGTTTTTCCCGTGTGTAATGTGTATACGAGCCAGTTTCCCTTAAAACGTCCTCCACGAAGGCATCCTGAGGCAGAGAGACCTAATACTACACATTTGCTTAATTATAAACTCTCTTAAAAAGTCATCTTATGCGATTTACCTAAAAATATAAATTCAAGTGAAAATTGCAAACTTAGTGTTGATTTTGACTAAAACTTTAATTAAAATTTATTATTTCTATTCAAAATCTTATTAGTCTATTAGTAATCTTTTTATTATCATTCTGTTATTTTTAATATGTGAATAATTCTCTTATTCAGAATCTACATCATTTCTAAAGTAACATTTTATGCTTAATTTTAAATTTTGTCTTGTTGTGTTGCTCCTTCAATTAACTAAAAGGAGTCGACTTCAGGCTTCAGTATACGGGAAAACATTTCTTTTAAGAAGCAGCATAGCATACAATACTTTAGCTTATCATACATTCTAAAGATAGAACATGAGATCTGATACCATTTTCGAAACTTCTGCGTTCATGTTACATAACATGGAAAGTAATAAGGAATACATATATCTCCAGTTCTTGTCAAAAGACGTACGTGCAAGGAAACGGAATGCTTTTAAAATAAATACTTAAATGAAGTAGGGAAAAAATCCGAAGAAGTATATAATGCACAGCATACAGAAATTTCCGCAACGGTAATGAAGCTCCTTTTGCAACAAAGGCATCGACAAAAATGGAAAAAAGAAGTTTAAGGAAATCAGGAATATCTGTTCTTTCACGACTATCCGGTAACTCATTTATCTTGCTTAGCTCCGGGATAATATTCCCTCTTTTCATTTCCAGAAAACAATGAGGGAGGGAAAGAAGATGAAAGTGCGCTAAAACTTCAAAGAACAAGTCCTAAGGAGCTTTACAAAAGATGGATGATATCTACTCTTAAATATTCTAGACTTTGGGTTTTGGTATTTATCTGGACCAATAGCTATGCTGAGGGTCACCGAGGGAACGTTCGCACACATTTTCCGTTCCATCTTGTTTGTCTAATCAATTCCTTTACTCACGTACATGTACTATTCAAAAATTACAACTAATAAGTTAGTTAATTAGATGAGAACTAAAAAATTAGTTCCTCGCATTTTCATTACAGAAGTTTAGCACCAAGAGAAAGTTCGCAGACTTTTCACTTGTTATCGCCATAGACGTGTATGTATGTATTATTATTAAATGTCTAAGAGAAATTTTGAAATGGAACTTATTGAACTAACATCTTCAGGACTGTGGAAAGCCAAATTTATGGAATTAAGAAAAATAATAATTAATAAATTAATTAATTAATTAAAATTAGAAGATTAACTTCGTGTCTATTTATTATAAAACTTAACAACAAAAGAACGTTCGTGTGTTTTTCAGCTTCTGTATTGTTTTTCTAACAAACAAAACTAATCGTTTTTAAATACCTAGTCTTTCCTTTTCATATACAGTATGAGTATTTCATATGTATATCTGTTATCATGCAAAAAATAATTAATAGCTTAGTTGATTGATTATTTTTTATGTTTACTACAAAAGATAAACAGGAACACTGATATGCTTTTCACCTCCCGTCTCATTTATCTAGACCAGGCGTCGGCAACCTAAGACAAGCAAAACAATTCTCAGTGGCACTCTATACCACTCTACAAAGTTACCAGGCAAAGACAAATCTTCCTGTCTATCCTCCCTGCGGTATCAAGGAAGTTGAGTTGCCAAAATTTCGCCACAGTGCTTAATTACTATAATGAACACTATTGTTATTCTCGTTCTTCATTGGTACAGAGTCAATTTAAATCTCTTTTAGAAAAAAAAGGAAAGTGAATATATGCATCTCTCCTCATACAGTCCACTGGCTTAGTCGATGTAACGTCTTGAATAAGTTCATGTCATGCATGGAACACGTTAAACATTTTCTTACTGAGAAGAATCAACATTGCCCCGAATTAAACAATAAGTAATGGTTATGCATATTCATGTTTCTGACTAATATATCTAAACATCTCAAGGAACTAAATATTGCAAGGAAAGGAACAAACAGTGTTTGAAGGTTTTGAATAATGCTACAAATTAAATGTATTTTACCTTGGTAGTAATACTAGTACTCATAAATACTTCTCAAATGGAAAGCCCTTTAAATACATCGATCTTAAATAAAGATGAACTTCAAACTTAAGTTGAAGCACGTAAGGAGGAATTTTCTGCAAGATGCAAAAACTTTGAAGCTTGTATGCTTACATTTTCCTTCTTAATCAAACTATATTTAATAGAACTATTAATGATACCATCCAGTTTGTCAATTTTTTAGTGAAGAGAATTTGATAATTTTGGAAAGAAACTCCGTGAACTAACACCTTCAGAATTGTGGTAAGCAAAATTTATGGAATTACGAATAAATCTGGAAGATAACTCTAACGACAAATCGACAGTTATTTTAAATTGCTTAATGTCTGTGCCGGAGAGATTTAATTATTTGAAGAAAATTGCAATAATATTGCTTTCAGCTTTAGGTTCCACATATCTGCGTAAACAAATCTTTTCTCATATGGAGAATATTTCGAATCCACAATGAAATTGAATATTCAAAATCATGTGTCAAATTGAAAGTTATAAATTACATCCCTGATATTGCGATATTAAGTACAGCAGTACAGAGACAAGGTTCGCATTAAAATTTTAATTGTTGTTTCAAATATTTCCTACTGTGTGCCATCCTGAATCATATTGGTAGATTGTTTTGGCAGACCACAGCTGCAATGTTGCTGACTCCTGGTCTAGACATTCCCTCTTTCCATATTTGTTTCTATTACTATACAATAACAATAGTTAAAAAATTAGTTAATCAATTACGAAATAAGCTATTAATGCCATGTAAGTTTACTCCAGAAAGTTAGCATCGAAAGAAGGTCGGTGCATTTCACTTACACTCTTCTTTGTGAAGGCAATTCTTCTCCATACATGTATATTTATTGCTATGCAAAAATAACGATTAATAAATTAGCTATTTAATTATAAATTAAAAAAATTAATTTCAACTGAGTTTGCTGCAGAAAGAAAATTATACTAAATCATTATACTAAATCATTATCATTATACTAAATCATTATACTAAATCATTATCATTATACTAAATCATTATCATTATACTAAATCATTATCATTATACTTAATTATTATCATTATACTAAATGATTAAAAACAGTTGTACGACTAAATTTCTTGAACGATGTACCACAGTTTAAAATTAAGCAAAAATGGCAATTACGTTGACGGAGATTTCGAATAAAATACTCTCAGTTTCGAAGACGGTTAAACATAGGTCCCACTCCTTTTTCAGGAAAAAAACATTTTGCTGCATTGTAGCAGACAGACCTATGTTTGATCAACCCTCGAAATCAGTAAAATTTTATACATAATCTACGACTGGTTATTTTTCTTTTTTTTCTTTTTGCCTAGTTTAAAGATAAGCATTGGCAGGGTGTTTCTCTTCCCTTTAGATTTATTCCAAGTCTGACGGTTTTGCAAAAGCAAGCAAACTAAATAAATGTTAAAGACATGATAAAATTTTGTCCACTTTAGCAAATTATGTAGAATTTAATTATGGAGAGTCTATGCAAAGAGAGCTCTAATTAGCAATGTAGATCATTCGACTTTATTAAAATATTAATTTTTACAACCGCGTTTGTATTATGCGATATTGTTATGAGAATTATCATAACTATATCACACACCAATTATTTGCCATTTCTAACACTCATATATACCTCAGTAACTTGGTCCTATAAATTTACATTTCATAGTAGTGCAACGAATTATATCCTGTAATATCCTTTAGGCAAAATATTTTAATTAACATAGCTATAATTTTTTGTAAGTACACTGTTTATAAATGTTTATGTCATGAACCGTTGCGCTTAGCTTTCGATTCTGAGTTAAAAAGCGTTGGACCTGGAAAGATATACAGGTAGAAACAAAGATAAAGGGAAACGAGCAACCTATAAAATCTTGACTAAAATTCTTGATGCTATGTTGCCAAAACTTGGCCATTTGTAGCAAAATTGGTGATGTTTAGAAGTTTACAGAATTTACATTTTCGAAGCCGTAAAAAACATTTCTCTTGAAGCTTCTAGAAGTACTACTCACCACCTTCAACGATTCTATAAATTAGGAATCGCACAACAGGTATAGTGGTTAGTGTCGCTGACTGCCGTGGGCGCGGATTCGAATCCCGGAGAAGGCATGCATGTTTGTAAATGTATAAAGTCCGTGCGGCATAGGAGCACTCTAAATATGCAGTGAGCCGAAAGTCCTGTCCAGATGTTATTGGTAGGAAAAGAGGGATAAAGATCCTCGGGCCCGTCCCCTCCCGGAGTGTTCTTCATCAAAATTGGAAGACGGAACTGAGCTAAATCGCACTGTCACCAGTAAGGTACTGAGAACCAACGACAGACATCAACTTGCGCTCCTTGACATATGGAATTTCGTGAGCTTGGGCTGACTGCTTCGTGGGCTTGGGCTTGGGCTGGCGTGGGAATGGGTTAGACAATTAGGCATTAGCAACAGGAACAACAACATAAATTAGGAGACTGTGAGTGGGCGTCAGTTAGTTAGTGAGCTTAGTATTGGTAGCTACACTGTTGTGCAAAAATTAAGGACGAGACGGTTTTTTCAATATAACTTTGTACAAAAGCTTTCCAAATCAACACATTTAATACCGTAAGATCCCCAATACGTAAGGACATGAGTAATGTAAGCAACACTTACTAAAAGAGAAATCAGAGGGATAAAAAGAAACTTTATTGAAAACGTACATGGAGCGCTAACATCCCTGTGATGGGTGTCCAGCAAGAAACATCCGGTCTTTAATAGGGGATATAATCTCCCCTGACTGCTAGGCAGGTTTCACAGCGTCTGCCCATGCTGAGAATGAGGGTGTCAATGAGTTGTTGAGGCATTGCTGCCCATTCGTTTTGCAGCGCCAATCGAAGCTCCGGGATCGTTACTGGTGGTAAGGTACGAGCTGCCAAGCGTCTGCCTAGAAAATCCCCTACATGCTCGATGGGATTGAGATCCGGAGATCGTGCCGGCCAATCCATACGTTCAATATCCTCACTCTCTAAGAGCTGTTCCGCAGCTACTGTGCGATGACATGGTGCATTGTCGTCCATGAAAAGGAACTGCGGACCCATAGCGCCTCTAAAAAGACGCACATGGAAGAAGAATCTCGTTACAATAACGGGTCCCGTCGACTGAACCTGCGTCGAAGATGTGAATGTCTGTACGACTACAAAGCATGATGCCTTCCCAAACGAGAACACCGCCACCTCCATACCTATCCCTTTCAATGATGTTCGAGGGATGATTGCGGCTTCCCCGCTCTCTCCAGATGACTATGCGATGAGAATCGACTGAATCTGCTCTCATCTGTAAAGAGTACCCGTCCCCATTCATTGTCTCTCCAATTCCGGTGTTCCCGACATATACCGGTCATCCGCGGGTGTGGTTCCTTGTGGACGACCACTACTAAACCCTGGGATAGCTGTTCCTGTAGCTTGAAATTGTCTCCAAAGTCGTGAAACGATGCTGTGAGCAATTCCGAACTCTACAGCCATACTTGTCATACTGCGGCCTTCCTCCTACTTCCCAATGATTCGACCTCGGGTAAAAGCATCCAGATGTCGTCTAACAGATTGATTATTCGCCATTTCTCGCTGAGGCAGCAACTCGGTGTGATTTTAACTGCTATACGGCGCGCAATCTCTTTGCCAGAAATACTGATCTTACACCGATAACATGTTTATACTACTCAGACACTCCATTACGTTACCTGCATTACGTCCCCCATTGCGTCTACCTGCATATCTGCACATGTGCTACCGTAATCACCTTACTTAATCTCCTGACTGGTCTTTCTGTCCGCTCTGCCTCTTCGTTCAGCTGATATGCTAATTTTTCGACTTCGTCCTTAATTTTTGCACACCAGTGTATACTAAGAGTTCCAGTATGTTTGCACAGTTGAGCTTATGTTCTGTGATTACTGTTTCGGCTTTTCCGATATTTCTCGCGCGTTAAGGATAAGGTCGCCTCATCTCTATTATTCTGCCTTCTCGTGCCTGCAAAACTTATTCTTTTCAATAAAATTTCAAGTCTCTTTGTTCATCTGGTCCAATTATTGAAGATCTCCACCAAACCCTAAGCAACATTGTGTCTTGGCCCCAAATGTATGTATTTTAACAATTTATAAGGGCCTTGAAAGGCTTGCGTGAGAGTATTGTTAAATTTGTCTCTGATTTGTTGAAATCGTTGTTTTTATTTTCTGTTTACTTGCTTATTACTCCAACAGAAACACACGTTTCAAAAATCATAGTTACACTTTTGACACATGTTAATGTTTCTGTTCTTGGTAATTAGGATCTCGTTTGGCTGTCTTTATTTGTAATCTAAAGATTTAAAGATAGCCTTAAACTTAATAGGTACCGGACATTTACGTCTGTTTTCAATACATTTATTGTTGGATACCAAATTGTTTAACTTCAAGATGATTATATGAAGTCCCATCGTTTCATTTTCGTTAATAAAAGGAAGACACAACTTTTCTTTTTTGAGTGTAAAATGTGTGTCAGATTTAATGAGAATCTCTCTAAACAGGAAAACTTTAACAGAATTTCATACTAAACCATATGAGAAAAATTTAAAATTAATAATAGTATTCTGTCTATCTTAATACCATCCAGAACACGGGTTCTCAAGCAATCGGATTCTCTCATGGGGGATTCATAGTTTAAGCAGTGAGGGGGAATGCAGTCAGTGTTTTATTTAAGTGTTTAGTATTTAATTTTAGTTTGTGAACATGAAAAACTATTTTTATTCAAGTTTTGGTATTTATCAACATTTTCTATACTTTTTGTTGTTTAATTTATAAAAATAATAGAAAATAATTTAAATCTAAATGATTGTATATATTTATTTTTTAATTATGGAAAGGAGGGGCAAGAAGAGTTTTGCAACAACGGTAAAAGAGAAGCAAGGGGCAAAAAAGGTTGAGCGTCATACTTTGAGGAAATAGGGTCAGTCTGAATAGCAAGCTCACATCGGGGACTGCAATAATAATAATAATAATAAAGTCGAGAAGCACTGTTCTGAAATATAAATTGATATGAGAAGAAAAACAATTAATGTGTGATAGTTCCTGGCATAAATAATAACTGAATTTTTTCATTATTTTATGTAATTCGTCAGATGTATTTTTGATTTTTTACTTTTTAAAATTATTTTATTTTAGTAATTAAAAATTTTAAATTATTTTGTTTATTTTTTTACTTTTTTAATTATTTTCTATTTTTGTAAGAAGTAAAATATTTAATTAGAACTTGATATTTTTCTTTTATAAGGTATAGGTTTTAAAAATCTTCAGATTTCATTTTTTGTTACAATTTTCAAAGATCAACACTGATTACAACTGCAAATTATTAATCCAGAAACAACATTCGCAGCAAGCGGTTTTTTATAATCCGTACGATATCGATGAGCTAGAGGCTTTTTTTCGACGTTAAATAAGAACAAAAATCCGTTTGGCAGCTCTACATAACCCTCAATCGATTACATTTTTGACTTTTATCCTTATTCATGATGTTGACGTATATGACTTTCTTGGTGCTACTATTTGAATTTTTTGCGTGCTTCTAAATGGAAACTTTTTTTTTCTGTTGTTCGCACTATTTTATACTCCTGACCCTACGCTTATCTCAAGCTGCGAAACACTGCATTATGGCATGCACGCAAGGAAAAGGGATAATTTCGTGAAGAATTTCTTCAGAGAAACTCGCTCAGATTTACGTTGCAGGTTAAAGCACTAAAACAAATCGAAGCTAGCCTATTCATTGGGAAATGGATGCATTTCCGTGTTTCTCTTAGAAAGTAAACTATGGTGTTTAGGATCTTATATATTTGCCCACTGGTAGCTTAGGTAAAGCACAAAAATATTAGCTGATTTAAATAACTCCCATTGCAAAATATTAAAACAAAGCTATTAATTTTGTCCCAACTTTTAAATTAGAGCGATAATGACGTTACAGTAAGGATAACATAAATCAGCGTAAATTGCATATATTTGTGGGATTATACTTTCCAATATTAAATAGAACTTTCATCTTTAGCTGAAACAGCAAAAATTATGAAGGAAAAACATGATAATAATAGACAAAATATTGGCAAAACGTTTAGGTAAGGAAGATAAGACAAAGTCTTCTATTGACAAAAAAAAAAAGCAGCTATGAAATAATTTCTTTAAATGCTGAATGTAAAAACTATTCAAACGTGAGACCATAAACCATCAATAAAAGGTTTTATTAATATGACATGCATCTAGGAAAGTTAACTATTAAACTCTAATATTTTTTTTCTTTTGTTATCATGTGTTTGTCGACAACATTGCGGTGAAAGCATAGTAGATATAAACGTCATGGAGAAAATAACGCAAAGGAAAAACTTCGTGGTACAAAACATCATGAGCGAAAAGAAAGCAAGAAGAAAACAGCCCAATTCTAAAACATCACTTTAGAAAATAAAGCAGTGCAGGAAAATTGCAAAAATATCGTCGTACAATAAATAGAAGTAAAAAATGAAAGTTACAAAAATCGCATCATGATAAAAACTCAAGCATATGACTTCTGTGAAGCAACAACCTGTGATAGGCGTAGATTTATAGCATAGAAACTCTATCGATTTCGAGGGCAAACAAAGTCCTTCTTCATCAGGAGCAAAGCAATTTGCAATTCAAAAACCAAATTACTAACATATTTATACCCTAAGGAAGTCGAGAGGAACAAGAGTGTAGCGCCATCTGTTACTGGAAATAATAACGAAAATTGAAAAATTAGGGTAATAGAGATTTAAAAGCGTTAGGTAATAAAGGATTTAGTTCAGTTAATGATTTTAATCCTGTCCTTTATCAGACGTAGCATCAGAAACTCTGATCATTGCTCCGCCTTCAGATCGGAACTTATCGACATCAGCAAAGCGCTTGATCATGTTCTCTGTTCCAGTAATGACAATACATCGATTCTGGCAGACAGTAGAAGCTCCATTCAGTACCTGAAAAAGTGGCCTAAGATCATGGATAAGACCGGTCAGAATATCGTATCTAAACTTTTCGAGCTTGGATAGCGTAAACCAATATATCTCCAATGAATACCGTCCCATGTTGAGATGTATGGTAATGAAATAGCTGACGATCTGGCAAGAAAGTCTGTGACTCCCTACACCCACTTCCTTTGATTTAAACAAAACTGAAATACATTCCTACTATAAAAACAAAACTAACATGGCGTGGAAATTTTCACCTGTTAACCAATGGTATATCGCTGAGCAACCAGGCCGGTCACTTTTGAGTAAAAAATCTAGGTCTCTCCAAACGGCCATGGCCAGATTCAGAAGCGGGCACCACTGATGCATGAAATTCAAAGAGTGAGAAAAGACCTTCTCCTCGTGTACCTATTCCCTCCCTGCCTCTCCCGCTCACCTACTGGATTGTATACGCGTCTTCCTGAGACAGCTGTCGGCTGAGCAGGATGACATCAGCGATTTACTTGTGCGGCAAGGTCTCTTGGACTTTGTGTAGGCTTTCCTGCCTCAAGGGAATTAGCAACAACAACAACAATCCTGTCCAACCTAACTTTTTAATTTTCGTTATTATTTCTAGTAACATTTAGCGCTACTCTCTCGACTTTTTTAGGGTATAAATCAAGAAGTTTACAATAGAAGGAGAGAAAATTCAAGTCAAACTGTGAATCATCGCGGCCCATTTACGAATATTGATGTGGCTTGTGCAATAAAGTCTGTCATTACTCCATTTTTATTTTTTTTATTTTTTCTTATTTTTGAAGCATTTTATCTTGTGTTGCATATGGTTGTACGAACCGATTTTCTAAAAAGATTCCTGGGATTACTTTTCACGCGTAAGTATTCATTTTTTTATGTAATTTAATAAATATATTGAAAAATATCACAATGCTATACTACTTTCTTTCCAGATGTGAAAAAAAGGACTTAATACTAATTAAAATATGTTAAATACATTTTAATGTTTCTGTTTATAGCTGGTATCTTCGTTCCTTAACATACA
The DNA here is from genome assembly GCA_000611955.2 of Stegodyphus mimosarum. Classification (NCBI taxonomy): domain Eukaryota; kingdom Metazoa; phylum Arthropoda; class Arachnida; order Araneae; family Eresidae; genus Stegodyphus; species Stegodyphus mimosarum. The sequence continues at coordinate 513,232 of KK118684.1, read as the reverse complement.
GTGATATATGCTAGGGTTTAGACCATATAATTTGAACGTTATAGGTAATTCGTTTTATAGTTTTTGTGAAAAGGAAGAAATCAATTATTACTATTTTTATGAATTGCAAAGGTGTTAAACAAAGTAGAGCTTTTCTTTATGCATTAATTATCATTTATTTTTAAGTTTTGTGAGCTGTTATGAATATAATTTGTGCATTTGATCAAGATAAACTGTTTCTGCTGTTAAAAATTGTTTGCATAAACTTACAAATTTACGCGCAATATAGCGGTAAATGTAAGTAAAATATTTACATAATCGAACATGCGGAAAGATGTATCCAAAAATTTGTATAGGTATATTTCTATAATTCAGCTTAATTCGAGGCAATTTTTCTGAGATTCATAAATGTGAAACAAGCATAAACTGAAATCATTAAATTCACATAAATCTGTCTTATGTTATTAATATTTATTTTCTTGTTGTTATAAGGTTATTGGTTCTGAGAAGGATCTATTTAAAATTTTCATTTTAAAACCTGTGACTATTTTGTAGGTAATTATTTGCTATTAATGTCAGGTACATAGTAAATTATGGATCTTTATTACTTTAAAGCAAAAATTTAACAATAGTGAGGCACTTCATTATAAATTTAACATATTTTACTGGAAAATACATGCACGGAACAGCTTACAAACACATACGCTTCACTGCCGTAATGCAATGCTTTGATATTACAAACAACGGACGCAGTTTCTTAGGTGGGGTTACATTCCCCGATAGTGAAGGAAACTGTGAACCCTCTCTCCTTCTATTCTAACCTCCTTAGTATAAATATGTTCGTAACTTGGTTTTTGAATTGCAGATTACTTTACTCCTGATGAAGAGGGACTTCGTTCGCCCTCAAAATCGATAGAGTTTCTGTGCTAAAAATCTACGCCTATCACAGGTTGTTGCTTCACTTATGATTTATTAGAGGCGTGTTTTTCTTCTGCCTTGATATTATTTCTGAATGAAAAACATTTAAGTGAGTTTTTTAGTAATGATTTGGGAGCATAAGAAGAAATAAATACTGTTTTCACTTCTAGATTTCCTATTTTTGCTTGCGTACGAGCTCATAATAGATTGAATACACGCAGTACATTCCCGGGCAGTACATTTCCTGGACAGCAAGCCATACTCACAACTCAGGCAAATCATGTAGTACTAAAACAACAATTGCAATAAATTACAAATCATATACTAAGTCAACAAATTAATGCATAAATTTACTAATTTATATACAAAGAAGATTATGGTCATAGTATACTATTTACATTATTTACAGTACGGGGACTGCGTCATATGGCGCTAGCAAGGGGCTAAGCTGTCGTAATAAACGACTCTAGGCTTAGAATCTGATGGCTTACGGATTCGAACTACGACGTCAATCAGCCCGTTTAGGACAGTGCAAGGACTGTTCCAGGGTGACTGTACTTTAGGAAAAAGTCCTATCCGTCGTATCGGAGTCCGGAACCTTACCTTATCGTAGTCCTTCAATTCATGTCCTGTAGCTCTCCTATCGTATCCTGAAAGTCTTGATTGCACACCTCGGACAATTAGATGCATCCGAAGTGCTACCAAAAAAAGATCTCAAGAAAGACGAAGCTTACGACAGAAGAGTATCTGACATTGATAACAGCAAGTAGCCTCCTTGATAGAACTCCGATAGAGCAATAAGAACAGAGGGAACTTCTGTTTCCAGTACTGTTGGCTTCTGGAAAGCTTAAGCTAAAAGTCATTACGGTTGGTTCGATTTAAATTTCTGTACCATGTCTTCTGACTGGGGATGTAAATCTGTCGTTTGGATTTGTCGATGCCGAGTAGCTTGCAGAGTTCTTTAATTACAGGCGAGTTAAAATTTATTCCTTGATAAGAATATAACTGAAGAGACAGTGCACCAAAGAAAGGGGATCCCTGCCGCCACACATCGTTAGCATCCCAACCTCCAGAGGCTATCCGAGAGAGAGCAACTCCCTCGGTCAACCCCTGGGGACTTTAAATATCTCAAGTCAGGTAATATATAACAAAGCTTATAAACAAAGTCAACGCTCGTAAATATCACATGTCAGTCAGCGTCCGTCCCCAAGCATTCACCGATGGGAGCCCATTCCCTTCTGACAGCCTTCGATATCTGATGATTTAACGTCCTCACGACTAAGGTGCAGACAAGACAGTATCAGTGCCGTCCCTGCCAAGCCTGAATTCGCCATCGAATGTACGATGTCTCTAGTCTTGTGAAGACTTTTTATTTATCTCAGCGGCCGAGGCTGTCTAGCCAGGTTTAGCCAGTTCGAGACATTCGTCTAGCCAGTTTCCCGTCTAGGGCACTCCGAACATAAAAATCCAAAGCTGTATCATTACCTCTGTTACTGTGACAGCCGCTTGATCACGAATAGGATACGCTTCAGGCTACTTCGTGGAGTAAAGATGTCAGGACTTAGCATTCTGTGTGTATTCTTTGAGAACATGGTAATTCTGTAAAGGGTTCTTATCCTTACGTTCTAAGTCCTGAACTGGAACAGGGAGCGGAAGGTACGCTATGTTCTGATGTAACTGCTGGGCTGGAGAATAACTGCACGTGAAGGGATTTGAAATCCTCTTTTATTAATTCACTATTAATAACAAACCTCCCAATTCGGGAGAGATACAGAACGTAACAGACCACACTTTGGTCAAACTTAACAATCAAATAAATTTAAATGAATAAAAATAGAACTTAAATTAAACGTTGCTTCGCAGAGCAATTCGCGGAAGTTGGCCTCTACCGAAAAGGGTGCGTAGCAAGGTATACTAAATACTACCGCACTTTAATTTATTTTACAAAGCAATCACGTAGTAAGCACTATGGCTTATAAATTTAAACTGCTAGCTGGTCAGGCGAACGTTGAGCAGCGTGACCGTGATCTGAGGCAAAGCTCTCACACACCGAGAGGTTTCTACCTCTGTCTTAAATAGTGCTTGGCTGAACTTCAAAAATTAGCATAAGCTAAAAACGCGCGCTTCTTCTGACAGGAAGTTGAAGCAGAGAGGAGATAGAAAAGATTTAAATTAAAATAAACTTGGTTAGTTTAACTAAAACCTTACAAACTTCCCGCCAGAATTGCGATAGTTAAACTACTTTGGTCCAAACGGACCATGTTGAAAACTAGCAATTCTAAATAGTCGAAAATTTCACTGTTCTAAACTTAGGCCAACTCTTACAAGGCAATATATGTTTGTGTAAAATACAGACGAAATTTTCTGGAACAACAATCTTCAACATTTTTTTTTTCAAGTCTTATTCTTCAAACAGTCTTACTCCTTCCAGCAAAATCTGGAAGGAAAACAACTTTAGTATGACATAATAACAGAATAATTCTAGGTGGTACAAATCCTTATTTTTTTTCTGTGTAATTTTGCACACACACATTATCCAATTAAAGCACATTATCTAATTAAGCACAATTAAATTCTTCCCTCGTATGCTCTCTCACCGGTGTTGGATGTAAAGCAAACCGCCATTGCGGGTTTTTATGTGTTCGGGGGTGTTCAACTCTTTCACCTACAATCGACTAACATTAGTTAGAACTTGACATACGAGTCCTGAAAAAAACGCCCTATAACCTTTAGTTAGAACTTGACATACGAGACCTGAAAAGACGCCCTATAACCAGCTAATCCTAAGGTTCTCCCTAGCTTTATGTCTAACACTATAAGTGTATTTGGTGGAGAGCCTAATTAACACTTGTATTCTAACATACTCAATCTTTAACTTTTCATGCATACAAATTCGCAGTTTGCACACAACATTGACATTAATATTGCACTTAGCGTGCATTGCTAGCATAATATTATTTGTTACATTTCATAACACATTAACAATTTCATAGCAATCCTGAAATGCAAATAGAGGTTAAATTTCTAAGCTTACAGAAATATAGGTTAAATTTCTAAGCTTACAGCAAGTGCTTCCTATTCCTTTCTCAAGGTACTTTCTTGAAATATCAAATTACATTGAATTAATAGTCTACAGACTAAATCGTGTTTTTCAATTTTCCGAATTTTCATTCTAGACATTTTACAAGTCTTTAGACAAAGCGTCATACAAAATCATTTAGTTAACATATTCTTTTCAGCAATTCATTGCTTTTACAGAATTAATCTATTTACAAAACATTAAGTGATTTTAAATCTTTGAAAATTACAATTTCTTTTAACAAAACATTTTACTTTCCATATGAGGACTTATCGCTCACTTGGCGTAAAAGTCAACCTCGCTTGAGGTAAAATCAGCCCTGCAACTTGCAGTATACTCAAAAATTAACTAAACTTTTGAATACGAAATTGTACTTATCTTATTATGATCGTCCATCCTTTTCTTGGCCCAATCTTTAAAACTTGAGTAAGTTGTAGCCTGGTTGAGTTTCCTAGTTTTTCGTTGTTGTTCTTTCGGAGCCTGCTCATTTCTTTTTCTTTTGAAATTCTGTCGTTGTATCCTCGGCAATTTCCTTTGTAGAGGAGGTTCCTCCGCTGGACGTTTGGTGGTCTGGGCCCTTCTCTCCTGGGCCCTTGCTCGTTGCTTGTCCTGGTTCCAGCTGTATTCGGGAAGTTGATTCTCCGGCTGCACTCGACGTTTCTTGCTTCTCAGGCACCTGTCCGATGATTCCACAGTTCTTTTGGATACATTGGGCTTCCCTTGCCCATTCTGCTTTCTTCTCTTGGTGCGGTCGTAATTCCGTTCGTAGATTTGTTCACCTGCATCGTGAGACTTTCTTTTGAAACCACCTTTTTGGTTCTTATTTCTTTGTTGGGGGGGAGCTTTCTTCTTCTGACATTTCGATGCCGTTGTAGCTGGTTCCTGCTGTTTTTGCTGACGTATATCTTCCTGGCTAGTCGATTGCCTCGGATCCTGAAACGAATCTTTAAATACAGCCATTTTGCTGCGATTATAGAACGGTTTTATTTGGTCTACATTCGCTTTGAGCGTTTGACCATCATTTCTTTTTAGCATAACCACTGCCTCCGTAATTTGTTCAATTGTGAACGGGCCTTCAAAACGCGGGAAAAATTTCCCCACCTTTTCCTCTGGGGCATTTGACAAGTTGTGTTTAATCTTCAACATTTCATCTCCCACATTGTACTTGACCTCTCTTCTTTTTAGGTCAAAGTACAATTTCTGTTTTCTTTGGGCCATTTCTATATTTTCCGTCGCTTCCCGTATTAACTTTTGTATATCACTCATTTTAAACATACTCTCAAATAGGAATATTCCATTGACTCAATGAAGCTATCACTAAATCAATATCTCCATTGACTCAATGAAGTCAATTATGGTTTTAAAATCGCCTTTTTTTCATCTGGTCCTTCCTGACGTTTTCGTTCTATCAAATTGTAACTTAACATACGACCAGATTACCAGCTAGTATTTCGCTTCGATTCTGGAAGATATCGACAGTTTTCTGGGCAGAGTTTTATAGACACGGCGTCGGCATTTTTATGCGATGGTCCCTTCTGATGACGGATATAGTTGTCATATTCCTGGAGTTTCTATATCCACCTGGCTATTTGGCCTTCAGTATTTTTGAAGTTTATGTTATGTATTACATACTTAGCTACTTTAGTTGTTGAATTAAAATATATTAATTGTAATGATTTATCTTAATTCTGTTATCAGACTTAAACGTTATTAATTTGATTTTATTTTGTAGTTGATCTTAAATTTCTTTGCCTAGTTGAAAAGTAATTGTTGTCATTTAATTTTTTTGTGACAGTTTTTGTTAACTCTGATTTAAGTTGCTTGAGTTAATTTTTTATTTTTCCTTAAGGTAGTTTGGTTAACTATTTAAATTTTTATTTAGTTAATACTTATTCTTAACTTGTTTGCTTAATATTTAATCTCTTGTTAAGTTGACCCTTAAGGTCATTTTTTAATAAGACACTTTTAAAAATTTTGCCTTACACAAGTTGGTTTTAAAGTTTTAATTAAGTTTTGTTAATTTACCCACTTTTCTGCTAAGTTGGGATCCATATTTTCTGACTATGGTGGTCGTGTTTGGTGTTGTAAAAAACATAAAAATTTTTCCTATGTGATTATTATATTTTAATTGAAGTAATTTTTATATTCTGACTATGATGGTCGTGTTTGGTGTTGTAGAAAACATAAAAATTTTTTCTATGTGATTATTACATTTTAATTGAAGAAATTTTCTTCGGTCTTTTATTAAATTAGTATTTAAACAAATCCTTAATTCTTTTCGAAAAACTTTTTACGTTGTCTTTTGGGAAATCAAGATTTATGACTTTGTTTTGAAACTTGCTCGCCCCGCCAGACAGTGGTCTCAGAAATATCTTTCATCAAGTGAGAAATCTGCACCCTGCTGGATCAGTTTTTTTTGTGTGCAGCTACGCCACGCCAAGGTTGAGGGGTCGGGGTGATTCGCTTCCTTGCAGGCGTTCACCATGGTAGAATGGGACCCTGAGTCGAGGCTAGCTCCTGTTGACAGGTTGATGACCTTGTAGCATCGGCGATTAGTCGCCAACATACAGCATCCCAACTGCCTTGCTTCACCTTCCAGTTGTATTCTTTCCCCTTGGGTTGCCGTGCACTTGGCTTGTTTTGTACCATCTCGGATCGCCAAACGAGTATTTGGCGGAAAGAAGAAAAAGGCTTGCAGTGATCTACGAGGGGGAGAAGTTCTTTTGGCTCGAGACGAAGGAAGGAAAATTTGTCGGAAAGGTGTCATCAGACCAGAAAGCAGTCGCTCGTCCTAAGTAGCTGTCTACGTAAACAGTGAACGATGTCTGAAGAAACGGAGGAGAGAAATCCACCCATGGAGGGCGACGCAGTGAGGACGAAACCCCGATAGACAAGGGGAGAATGCCTCCCAAATTTATCGATAACTAACTAGTTTTTTTTCTCTATTTCCCACAGATTCAATATGGCTGAAAGTGTCTTTCTTGCCCTCTGTTAAGTGGCAGCATGTATCTTCATGAACGCTGTTATGTAATTTTTGGCTTCTTGTTGAATAACGGTATGAAAAATTTTATTTTACTTTGAACAACACCTCCACCACCAAATGTATATTTTGTACTAAATCTGTTTACCTTTAATAAATCATATATTTAATTTAACTTAACTTGTAATGTCTTCACTTAGAACACTGGACCCAATAGATTTAATTAAAACTTGAACGGGTTATTATATTATATTATATTATATTTAAACACAACGCAATATTAACTCCTCCTGTTGGAGTATCATCTGGTACTATTTACTGTTATATTTGAACACATGGGTTTTACAGTCTAAATGTTGTTTTATCTTGTATGTGACAAAAATTTTACAGCCAATGCAGTATTTGTTATAATCATGGGATTTAGAGTTGTTATCCTAATTTTGACTTTCATGTGTTATTGAATATTGAACTTTAAAACTTAAAGACTTAAACTAGTAAAGAGTAAAAAACTCCAACATTTAAATGCCAGGTCAATTATGCATGATCTATCAGCAGCAGAAATTTTCTGCCGTAGAGGTAATGATGGAAATGTTCTACTCCTTTAACTATGGCTAGTAACACTTTCCTGGTGACACAGCTGTTCCTCTACGGTTTAGATAGATACATGCTCCAGTACGTTACGTCATGTTTTCAGCGTTTTTTACTTGCAATAAAACAGCACCGGTACTCTAATTGCTCGCATCCGTGTCGGGAATATATGATTTGTCGAGTTGAGGATACGCCAGATGTTAAAGCCTCCTTCAGCTTGTTAAAAGCATTCTCACATTTCTTGGTACACAAGTACATTTGCTTGCTGTCTCTTAGCTTGTGAAGGGGTCTTGCGATGGAAGAAAAATATTTCACAAATCTCCTATAATAGGTTCAAAGAACCAGGAAACTTCTCAGCTGATCATCATTTTCGGGTCATCTCCAATCCTTAACTCCCGACACTTTTTCTGGGTCCCTACGCATACCTTTGATAGAGATGATATGTCCGAGGTAATTCCCTTCCTGTCTGATTAGTTTATACTTGGTAAGACTTTAGATTGGCTTCTTTCAGATTCTGAAGCATCTAAATTTTCTTAAATGCTCTTCGAACGAATTCCTGACTTGTATATCATCCAGATACATTAGACAAGCTTCTTAGGAATGTCCTCTCAACACAGTCTCCATCAGGCTTTCGAATGTTGCCGACGCTTTACATAGCGCTATCGGCATCCCCTTAAACTGCCTTGTCAGAAGCCCCTAAGCTGCCTTGTCTTAGTCCTTGTCGGAAGTAAAGGCCGTCTAACCTAGGTCTTTCGCGTGTACCTCTACCTGCCAATATCCACTCTTTAAATTAAGAGTCAAAAACCAATTGCTTCTAGAAAGAGTGCATCGTCAATTCTGGGAAGAGGGTAGCTTCGCTGTTCATAACCTCTGTTAACCATCGACATTGAACGCAAAATCTAGTTGAACTGGCTTTCTTTCTGACCAGAGAACAGGCCCATAGACTTGCGGAAGTTTCGGTAACATCGCTTTTCTTTATGTCCTTTAAAAGTTTTCCTATCTTTTCCTCTTTCGAAATCAGTAGACGTCTTGGATGTTGCTTGTTTGCTTGTTTTGTGAATGATTTCCCTTATCAATTCTAAGTTCAGCCGAACTCTATCCGGAGAAAACATTTTAAAATTCTTAAATGGCATGTTCAGCAGCATTTCTCTCTTTTTCGCTTAGCTGTGCATTCTGCAATAACTCCGGTGTTAAGCTCTCCGAAGACACATACTCTGAAGGATTACAGGTTCGTTTAACGCAAATCACTGGATTACATGCTGCAACTTTTTTTTTACTTTTACACTGCAAAAGAGGACTACTGGCCGGTAACAAACCCTTGCAATATAATGTCCGCCCTGCAGAAGCCAAAATAGTATTTATTGAGTCTAAAAACATGTTACAGAGTCACATTTAGATAAGGGATACAAAGGACTATCTTGGATACATACGACATTCTTGATTGCAACACACTTAATGCTATACAATACAGCACCCTGATACAAAACAGAATATATAGAATTAAGAAGATAGACCGAATCAACAATATGCAAAACTGATAAGGAAAAGGAAAAATATCTTAGCTACAGAAAGTAAATATGATGAAATGTAATCAAAAGCAAAGCACTATTTGGAAACATCCCAGTGAAAATTATAAAGATAAAATATTGCAGTAATTACAAAGCATTATAGCCAAGGAAACCACTTAATGGATTACTGTACAGCACACTGATATATAGCAAAAGCTACAAATAGAACACAAAACAAACAATGAGCTTATCAGTAAATTAGACAAATCTTGTATATAATGCTGAAATGTAACACTAAATCTAATCATCAGATTTCTAAACAATGCATACTTTTTTTGGGAACAATGACAGCGAAAAATTGTAAGATTTGATAATATTTTGCGGCATGACTAGGATGTTGAGTCATATTCAAAATATAGTATGTAACAATACACTTCAATACATATTTACAGAGCTCTACAGCCAAGGACGTCTACTTTCAAAACTGCTCCTAGACATCACACTTACTTATCATTATGCAACAGTAAACTAACTATTGTACCATCCATACACTACTAAAGAACAAATTATACATCACACTCGACGGGATTCGGTACATACACTGATATAACATGTCAAACACTACAATAAAACACTCAATATACAATGGGTTAATCAGAAAGATGACTCTGCGGCTACAAATACTTGTTAGAAACTGTTACATTAAAGTTGAGAATTTGGACTTAATACTAGATACTGAAACAAAGCATTTATATGTCATGCAGTCGCCGTAGAGTTCTACATATATATTTACTGTTATACAGCGAACTTACCTCAATACAGTATACAACGCAGTTGCTACTTAATAGTACAACACACTGAGGAAATATGTTAATTAAAACACCCAAAATACAACGCACTTATTTAAAAAACACAATTTCGGTAAAACACAGTAAAATTCAAGACTGATAATGCAAAGAGGTAAAAAACGAATTTGGCTTGGCTACACAAAATGAAACTGCTGAAATATAACGCTATAAACTATGCACTTTATGAAAACATCACAGTGAAAATTATATGCATAATATTTTTCGATAATTACATAGCTCTACAGCAAAGAACAAAGAATTCTGCTTTCAAGCCTGCAGTTATACATCACACTGACTTACAATCATACAACTATACACTTATTCCACAAATTACTAAAAAACATATTAAAAACATATTATGTAACACATTACTGAAATACTGAACAGCACACTGACATATTAGAGCTGATACTACAAATAAAACACACCATACATAATGCGCGTATAAGAAAAGTAAACAGTTCTGTACATGACGCTGAAATGTTACTCTAAAGCTAATCAAAAGGACACTAGACATTTTGAACAACCACAGTGAAAATTAGGAAGATAATATATTGCAGCAGAGCTAGGATGCTGAGTCAGTTCAAAACATTAAATCCAATAATACATTTCAATACATATTTACAAAGTTCTACAACCAAGCATGGCTGGTTCAAACTTCTTTTATACATTACACTTACTTACCAATATACAACACTAAACTAACTATTATACCCACACTAATGGAAAACAAGTTATACAACACACTTAATGGATACACATGTTGCGACTACTTCATCTTTCCTAAAGACTTTCGCCTTATCACTTACATTGGAAACTGTCACCGTGATAACTGTCCTCGATAGGTCAACGAGTGCCGAGGCTACACTGGTACTGTGATATGATCTCGAGCTAGGATTCGCTGGATGGATTTAACTCCTTCATCTTTGAATTCCAAACAGAGTTACGCCCTCAGAAGCAGAATGCAGTTCATTATTTTGAAATTCAAGGAAGAATTTTATTTTCTTATAAACTCTAATATACAAGGGTATGTTATATTTCCTACATATAGCGTATGATGATAGGTGGCACCTTCAAACGTGATGTTTACGTTTAATTTTCCGCCAATGTCAATTTTCTCCCAAGACACACTCTAGAGAGTGATGCAGGGCGGCTTCCAGATGAGCTTACCTTCCCATTGTTGTTGGAAATCTTTTCGAATGATGGTAACATTGGCTCTTGTATTCGATAGTCATATTGCATGGATCCCCATTGGTACGCTCATGATGAAGAGTTTATTATTTCCACCACTCATTGCGGAAATATGAAGCGCTTTAAAACGGGACTTCTTAATATTTGGCAGTCTCCACTCCGTGAGATTGCCTCTAATTTGTTTTCTGCGTCAGCAGTCTTATTTTTTGGTCCTTGGGGTATACTGCAGTTGCTTGGTATGCGGCCCTCGCCACCGCAGTTCCAAAATTTAAGGGTTGTTTTTTTGCCCTCCTGTTCCGCGTCAAAGCATTGACTTACTTGGTTAAACTGTCTAGACGAGCATTGATCCATTGGCTGTTGGACATAAGCAGCTCTGACTGGCTGACGATCTGTAAGAGTTGCTTGTTACGCTGCCTCGAATTTCATTGAATATACTAAAGCGCTTTTAGATCCTAGACATCTGCCATTCGCAAACTTTTTTGTATCTCAGGATCCCGAATTCCAAACTACTCCAGAGACAGGATTTCCCTTGTTTTTGTTGAGTTGTCCAAAAAAGCGAGATTAGATAGCCTTTCAACATCCGTGGCGAGCTCCTGGAGCGTTTCCGCAGACCTTTGTTGGAGAGATTTTAGTTGAAACCTTCTACAATCTTTTAATCACTTCTCCCCAAAGAGCAGCTCAAAGACGCTAAAAAAAGCTTCGAGATCTAGACTCTGGTTTTCGGGCAGATGCTGAAGGATATCCACCGCGTCTGCTCTTAGAGAAACGGCGAGGCGGCAGGCCTTAACTTGGAATCCCATCCATTTGCATCGATCTCTATAGAGAACTCACTCCTATATATTTGCCATAAGGCCTTTCCATCTTAAATGGACAACTTTAGACAAAGTCGAGAAGGCATGGGTAAAAGTTTAAAACTGTCAGAATTGTTTCCTCCTGTCGCTATGAATTCCTTTAAGCTGTCAACGTCTTTTACGACAGCTGAACCCTATAATATATTATTTGTTGTTTGACAGAATAAACGCTTTCTCCAATTTGTTTTTCAGCGGCAGTAACTCTTTCTCTTATTTGTTGTTCGGCGTCAGAAACTCACTCTTCAATTTCTTCAATTTTTATCTCACACACAGCCAGCTCAGACTAGTGCTCACATTTTGCAAACTAAAGTTTCCATCTGTTCTTGTTCATCAGAGTTGCAAAGCATCTTCTCATGTTAAGCAAAACCATTTTCAGAATCCTCATCTGAGCTCAAAATCCTCCTCTTCAACCATTTAATTCTTGGTTTCCTTTTTGGATTTTTCTTTAATCTTTCCCTTTCCACATTCTTTATTTTCCTCTTCTTTTTTCGTTTCTTATTGAGTATCTCTTCATTTACTTTTTCCACTGCTGCTTTAATCTCTCAGTGAGAATGGCAAATTTCCTTTTCCGGCGACCTCTGTTAAAATACTTTGGAGGTAAAGCCTTAGGAGAAAGTGTATTCTGTGAGTGTTAAAAGTCGATTTTGTATACTCTGGGAAAGCACTAATAGAGAAACGTAATTTCCATTTTACCATCTAAAGAAAAAAGGTCTAACGACATAAATCAAAGTCTCGTGACAAGTTGCAGCACGTTACAACTTGCCCCATCTAGGGTTTCGGACACTTTTATTGATTTATAAAAACGTGCTGCGACTAGTAAAAAATTAAAGCAGCATTTTAAAACTTAATACATAAGCAAAACAAAGACATAAAACTATTTTAAACAAGATCTATTAACTTATTTAAATCAAAATTTATGAAATATTTTTTCCCATTAACTAACTATGAAGAGGTACTTGCACTCAACATCTCACTCCCGTTTCGTCGGGGTGACTGTGCTTCAACCTGGAATTTTTCTGATTTACTTATTAACTGACGCCTCAGTGCAAATTGAGAATGACGTCAAAAATGGCAAATTTTGATATTAAATATCTCGATCAATTGTTATCGCATGGAAGAGAAACTTTTTTTTTTTACTGAGGAGTATAACATTTTTCACAATGTAAGTATAGAGACAGGAAAGAGTAAAATGTTAGATTTTCTACGTTTTATAAAGTTGATTTCTTTAAACATAAAATGACAAAATATGAATCTTTTACATCATTTAAAATTCTTTTGTCATTGGAAATATATGTCTATGGCCTAGGGCGGGCGAAAATAAAAGCTGGATAAGGACTTTTACAAACATAGTGTATAAAGTTAGCGATTTCAGCGTTCTTTTCTTATCACTCGACGATGAATAAAATACCTATCTAATGATTAATGGCTTTTCAAAGAATCGCGATCGAGACTGACATAGAAATATCACTCCGTTTAAGTTGCATTCCATCAACATTATAAAAATATCTTCTCTGCATTAAAAGTCTTTTCCTCTTAAAACACAATTTATCTGTCAAATACAGAAAATGATAAATGCTGAAAGTACTAATGCGTTTTTGACGAACTGCTCTGAGACTATTTTCGCTTGCTGTACTTTCAAAAATAATTTACTGTAAAAGTAAATAAAAAAGGAAAAGAAATTATTTTCTATTGCTGATGTTATCTGACAGATATTGAGTTGTGTTACATCAACATGAATTGTGAAACTGCTGCATGATCCGTTCGTATCTTATCAAAACACAATCGATTTTTCTGTAGTAAAGTACATACCATACAACGTTAGTGATATATATAAGTGATTACTTTAAGGTACAAATATAGTATATAATAAACTTGTGGGGTTTGGTTCTGGCTGAGGGAACTGAAAGGTGAGAGCGGTCAACGAAAAACCTTCACTAGCTAGCGGCATGGTTCGTTAAGAACACAATCGGGCAGGCGTCAAATGTGGGGTTTCACTTATCTAATTCAGTGTTCAATTCTTGAACCCCACAAACACTAACAAGCGAATAACCGCTTAAGTATGTTAACAGAGACGTAAGACTTAAGAAGGGTTAACTACCCTTTATTTCTCAGAATAATTACAATCAGTTCCTAACTCGGAACGTACAGCAAAGCCTCCACTTGGGCTCTAACTTAAACAATTATGAAATTAAACTAAACTAATCTTAACTAAAGCTGACTGAAAGATACAGCCGAAGCTATCACGATTCTAAGTAGTTGGCCTCTAAATTAAATCCGGAAGCCAAACAAGGGCCTAAAGTATGGCCGAGGGTAACAGTATCTAAGAGAGACATAGCCAAAAGGCAAACGCGAGCTAGTCAGAAACTCAGACTCTCTCTCTAGAAGTCGGTCAAAACATCGACTTAAATACTACTCTTTACTCATTTGCATTTACTGCGTTTCTGAAATTACATTCTGGTAGGAAATTGTAAGCTGAAACTAGAAAGATAGACAAGAAGCATAAAATAACTGTTAATAAAATTAGGATAAACCTTACAAACTTAATGGAAAATCACTTCTCAGTTATCTAAGATTTTAGTGCAGTCATAAGTTAAATTGCTGTACTTTTCTGTGCAATGTAACATGAAAACTCTAGAGCGACAAGCTATGCCGGTAAAGTAAGAATACAGCGGAAAGTCCATTAAATGGGTATCTCGGTAATTTGGCGAGGTATCACCAAGCTGGCAACGATTTGGTTGACCAATTTTTGTCATCATAAGTCGCCAAGCTTGGTGACCATTTGGCGACATTTTCGTCTAATCCCTGTATCACAATAATAGGTATTATAATAGAATAAATTTTATTGATCACTATATTAGCTGTAACCGCAGTAATTTGAAGTGTAACTACTGATTGTACTCTGTGATACTGTGAGCACCTATATAAGTATTTCTGTGGAAAATTCAAGAACTCTGAAATTTTGCTTTTGATAAAAGAAATTTTATCAACCTATCATCGTACTTGTGTGCATTCAATCTATTGCGAACCCGAGCGCTCGAAGTGCATTACAATACTGCTGAGTGCAAATACAATATTGCTTGTGCATCACAATACTACTGAGTGCAATTACAATATTGCTTCGATTAATGCATATTGTAATGCACATAAGTTCACATTGTATAATGCATAAAATGCATATTGTAACGCACATAAGTGCACATTGTATGATGCACATAATGCATATTGTAATGCACATAAGTGCATATTGTAGTGCACATAAGTGCACATTGTATAATGCACATGATGTATATTGTGATGCACTTGCAATTATAATATGCACATTGTAATGCACTTATATGCATTATAATACTGCACATAATTACAGTAATTAAAATTTACTTCAATTAGAGATGCTTTAAAAAATAAATAAGACATAAATTATTAAGAGTGTGTATGTTGATTCTAAATTGCTTAGTTAAGCAAAATTTGTACGTTCTAATCTGGACGTTCAGTTACATATATTATATATAAGCTGAAGATTCTGTCGTTCGACATTATTATATCTTATATAAGGGCGAACGATGGAATCTTTGAGAACTGGCTATTTTCCTAGTCACATATATGAACAAGCCGACAGAATTCTTGATATACCACAAATCTCTTACTTTAAAAAAAATTACTGCAGCTTATGATAAACTTAGTTTGATTACTGTAACTTAGGTATAAGAATATAACAAATACTGGGACCACAATTTTATGAGGAATTTTCCTCTATGAAATGCTAGTCCTTCCGTAATTAGAACGCATTTTGTGCAAAAAAGGCATCGAACGATTTATTTTTTATTTTCTTTCCAGTAAAATGAGTTAAATTACGTCTCTATTAGCTATTCACCAAACGAAAAAGCAGTCTCTGTAAGGAACACTGCTAAAACTCGATTCGAAAAGCACCATTAATAAATCTCCCATTTCTGCGGCATAGTGTGGCTATTCAAAATTATTCTTTCAATAGAGTACTTTTACTAAATTTGGATACTGAAATTCCGTATAAGAAAACGTTTAAAAAAGGACTATATAATTGTCTAACAAAACGCTTTTAAAAATCTTAATTTCTTGAAAAAATATGCGCTTGCTAACCTGCCTTAACATTTTTTACAAAATTTAGATAGCTTTAAATTAAAGAAAAACCTGAAATTATATCTTTCTCTTCTCTGCTCCATTTTTTAAGGCTCACCAGCAGCCGAGTGTTTGAGATTACTCAATACTGGTAGTTCGACCTTGCTTGGCTTCCAACCTAGGCAAAGAGAACGGCTGCGTGGTTGGTTTTTGTGGGTTCTTCATGTGTAACGCGAAAATACAATCTAGTTTCTCTCAGAAAGTCCTCCTCAAAGGCATCCCTCCTGTCATGCAAAGAATCTACGTAGCTTTGTCATATTCAGATAACCTAACCTAATCTAAACTGTAACCAGTTACAGAATAATCATCTTAAGAAAAAGACTTATTCTGAATAAAGTTAAGAGAAGTAAAAAATTGCATGTAAGAAGCTGTCAAGGGAGCGTTTAGAAGGAGTAGTCTGACTTTATGCAGAAAGAGCAGCAGTATTTTAATACTCATATTTTCTAAGATCCAAATTAGATATTTATATAGTTTTAAAAATAACAAAACAGATCGTGTTTAGAAAGATACTAAAATAAACTAAAAAGGCATTTCATCTTTCTTGAAGTTATTTTTTTTCAGTTTTATTACGCAATTCTTGTTGCTGTTCCCAGGTATTCATGATAGTATGTCTCTACAATATAAAAATTTTAAACTTGCTTTTGCTGTTTTTGTTATATCTAGATTTTAAGCTACACTGAAAATCACTTTTAGGGTAAAAAATTGCGCATTTAATTTTTTTTACCATAACTGAGGACCGATTTTAATAAGAATATACTGAATTATAAGAAAACGGAACATCTTTCATTATAGTTTTAAAAGCTTTTTAAATAAATGAAGAAAAAATATGAAAGCTTTCAGATTTTGTATTACCTCCCAAACGGACATTTTTTTCATTGATGCTAACACTACATTATGCTAAAAAGGTTTAAAAACAGCATATCTTTAGAATTTCCCATAGACAGTCTAGCGCACTAGAGATAAAAATGTTTTGTTCCTTACAGTGTTGCCACTGCTCGTTTCGAGATTGCTGAGTTTTTAAGTCAAAAATTCGTTAAAGTTCTATAAAATGTAAAATAGACAATAAAACAAATTCCAAGTTCGGGCTTCCAAGTGCTCACGTTCGGGTGGAGGATATGTTATTCAAAATTTGATGACTTCTTTATCCACAGTGGGAGAAATATGCATACGTTCACATAGATTCTTCATTGCTTAGTTTCTTCAATAGAACTATATAATATTTGGTGGCAACAATTTAAAAAGTGATACAGCCTTTATAGTTACTCAAAGCCAAATATTGTTTCGAGAATAGCAGCCCTTCTGGTCTAACGCCCATTTGGGCTAATAATGCTCTAGTTTGAAAAATAGATTTAACGATTTTTCTACATTTTTAATTCATACCTCCTTCAGAAAAAAAGATGATTATGCCAATAACAGAAATGAGAATACGTATATAGATGTCTGTTTTTTATAAGTATGGACGTATGCTGTGAAGAAATTATAATAATTTAATAAAATAACAGCATTAGTTTTAAAAAAAATCTGAAAGATTTTTTTGGGTAGCAGATTTTTTGTGGGTTACCTTTATTCATTAAGTATCATGTTCTTCGCACTTAAACCGTAAAATTCAGTTCAACAGCAATATAGTAAAATAATTTTAAAATGAGCATATCTTTAGAATTTCCGATACACAGTCTCGCGCCCTGGAGGAAAAAATGTTTTTTTTTTCGTACAGTGTTGCCATTGCTCGCTTTGAAATGGTTGAAATTGTTGATCAAAAATTCGTTAAAGTTTTGAAAAATATGAAATAGGTAATAAAACAAATTCCAAATTAGAGCTTCCAGTTACCCATAATCAGGTGGAAACGACCAATATTCAAAATTTGATGGCTGTAGGTACCGTTGTTTTATCACAATGCGAGAAACATACATACATTTATGCAGATTTTTCATTATTTAATTTCTTTTAATATAATACAGGGCTCTAATATTTGGTTGCAACAATTTGAAAAGTAAGCCGACATTTATAGTGAATCAACGCAAAATGCCAAAACGAAATTAATAGTCCTTCAAGGCTTCCTCTTTGTACTAAGTATGTTATCTATTTACAATTAAACTGCAAACTTTCCAGAATCCTTGCATAAAAAGTAATTGTTCAATTTTTTTATAAGTAACTTACGCAAGCATCAGTATACGCAGATATGCTTAGCCTTAGCGTACTTAATTAATTCATTAAATACTATATGGATAATCATACATATTTTTTCTAGCGCAAATTGCAACTATACATATTCGAAATGCAGTTCTTAAAGATTTGAAGTATATTTTTGACACCAGATCTTGATGATATATTTACTTATATTCGCTGATATATATTGTGCCTCGAAAGCTGGTAATTGTTCTGAAAATAATATTTCTCGGAGGGAAAGTCAGAACGGAATTAGTAGCTGCTGACGATCAGAGCTTGGTTCATACTTTTAAAGAGATTTGACATTACTGTAGGCATAATATGATTTTAAAAAGTTTAATTTTTAGTGCTCAAAATCTGTATCGCAGTTTGAAAATAATTTCTTCAAACTGCAATTATCTCTGTCATGAAATAATGAATGGCCCCTTATGAACCTAAAATGAAATACTCCAGAGAATGGATCTCTATAAAAGAAACCGAGAATTTATTAAACTTAGCATAAGATGTCGACCTAAAATAAAAGAAATAAATTGAGGTGGTCAGCAGCTGAAGTGTTACTCATAGCAAATCACTACTTAGCTTTTCTAGAATAGTAGCAATACAGCCATAGCAACATGGCTATTTGTAACAGTAAGCAGATTGGTCCCGCAGCTTGGAATTTAGCTACAGAGAGATATAATAACACCGCTGCCAAGCGGCACTGCGCTAATAAAGAATGTGTGTATGTGTGTATATACGTGTGTGCATTGCTTTGGGAAATGTCGCACACATGAGATACTGAAGCTTGAAGCATAACTGCAAACGCAACAGACCTAATGTGAAGCAATCGTAGCAGATTTAAATAATATTTCTTTTATTTTATTTAAGCATTTTGCGGACATTTTTGATATTATTGCAACAAGAAAAGAGCAGCAAGCAACAGAGCTTGGCCGAGGTGCAAAATCTAAAAGCAATATGTTGAGCACGAAATCTTTATTCAAAGCAAGTTAGTTTCGGTTTCAATACCGAAAATTAATAAAATTTTGGATAATTAATAAAACTCTTAATTTATCCTCGGCTGAAGACTTATGTAAGTTGCTTTCTTCAGAGCGTTATATAGAAGTTATATGGTATTACCTAAGCTAGAAATGACGCAATCCAGAGAAAGCCATTATAAGCAATTACTCTTTTTAGAATGGAGAGGAAAAATACCAAAATTAATATGAAGAATTACTGGACTATTGCTAATTTAAGCTGTACTTTTGATTTAAATATTTTTAATCTTATATATATATATATATATATGTTCCTTGAAAAGTGGACAGATGGTGACACTTAGAGCCACCGCATATTTAACACTCGTAGTTCTCCCCCCGAACATGTGCCTATCGGAGCTCGAATTTTGAATTTTGAATTCTGAATTTTTAATCCAAAGAGCGTTAGCCCAGAAGGGCTATTATTTTCGTTTTGGCATTTTGGGTTGGTTTACTATAAATGTCGGTTCAGTTTTCAAATTGTTGTCACCAAACGTTAGAGCCCTGTATTATATTTAAAGACATTAAATAATGAAGAATCTGCATAAACGTATATATTTTTCTCGCATTGTGATAAAACAACGGTTCCTAGAGGCATCAAATTCTGAATAACATACGTTTCCACCGGAATATTCGCATCTGGAAGCCCAAATTTGGAATTTAGAATATATTTTATTATCTATTTAAGATTTTGTAGAACTTTAACGAATTTGTTATTTACAAACCCAACGATTTCAAAGCGAACAATGGTAACACTGTACGGGGAAGAAAAACATTTTTATCTCCAGCTCGCGCAACTGTGCATCGAAAATTCTAAAGATATGCTCATTTTTAAATTATTTTGGAATATTGCTACTGCTGGTTTAAGTGCGAGAAACATGATATTTAATAAATAAAGGTAACGCACAAAAAGTTTAAAAAAACTCCCCTTTCGGCGTAATGTAAAATCTGAAGGCTTCAAGATTTTTATTATTTATTTTTATTTTTATTTATTTTTTTTTTAGTTATTTTACGCTCTGAGCAAAATTTTGATTAAAAACTCAGCGATTTACAATCAATTTATTGGCATTTAGAGAAGCGTAAAGCATCTGCCTTTCAAATTTAATCATCAAATTCAGTGAACCAAATGTGTTGTCACTGCTCGAAATAATTTATTTTACCTTTTACACTCCAGTCTTTTGCCATTCTCCAAGTGATATTCCAATACATGATCTCCAGTATCTCAAATATTTCACTTTAATTTCGGATTTAGTCTGTCTGCTACTGATTAGCCAACTAAGCAATTTGAAAGAAATAAAGGCAATTCTTCAGTTATATTATTATTACCTACCAACTGGATCTGTAAAATTATACTAACCGGATTGATAAATATAATAGCATACTGTTTTGTAGTAAATATTTTAGATGGCTGACGGGCAAGAGTCTAGTAGGTCAAAAATAAACGACTATTTATTACGCAACAAGCTCCACTTAAAGGGGAAAAGAACTTCATACAGATTGCAATTCGTTGTTTCGCCGATGATTAGTTTTGCATGCTTTTAATTTGCGTATCATGGCATAAACAAGTAAAATAATTTTCCTTGCAGATAGTTCAATCTAAACTAACCACACAAAACAAAAGATATCAAATATTTTTCGGAAACACTAGTTATTTATTTTATTATATGCAGACCTTATCTCGAACTCTTAGTTTTTAGATAGTAGAATTTCGATCAAAACAATTTTATATGTTTTTTATTTTGGTTTTTTTACTTGTGCATAATATGAAGGAGATGGCTCATTTAGCAATACTGGCAAGAACCCAAGTTTTGTTTGTTTTCTTTAAGTTCCTGGGATTTCTTTCTAATGACTTCATTTTTTACTTTATTCTGATTTGAGTTGGATGTGCTTTTCCCGAGAATTCTCGTTCAGATGGTGGATTTTGAAATTTATTTATATCATTAGCCCCGAATGTTAATAGCGCGTCCTTGAATATTGGAAAGATTGAAGTCTTCAATAGGAAATGGAAGTTTCCATTTATTATATTGCTTAATTGGTTCATTTTGAGAGCTGTTATTCGAGTCAACGTGATCTCGTATATTTTATAGTTACAAATAATGCAAGCAGAACTCTTTTTTTTCTGTTGTCCAACATGGCAGATGCATAGTACTCTCTATAAAACGAATAATGAATTTATTGTATTGATGAGAGTGTATTAACCTTCCGAACAACGTTTTATGAAATAGAGTGTGGTATGTTTAGGTGAACAGTGGAGTGTGACATGTTTAGGGAAGATAAATACCTCTTATAGTCAAAACGGAGGGTACCTTTTATTTTTTTCAGTTTTTTTAGGTTTGTCAACAGTTTTTAATCTTTATTTTTATTGATTTGGAAACCGAAATTTTTTTTTTAAATTCACATAAATTAAAAAAATTTCGAGGCTTTCAACTAACCTTAAAGCACCCTTAAGAAATTGTCGAGGGGTCACGCTAAAGTTGGAGATGAATAATTACATCGATAATGTTTTATTTTAATTTTTTTGAATTTAGGCCTTCCTAAATAGATAATAGAATCGCATACTAATTTATATATGTAAGATATAACAAAATACCACGGCTGCTTTAAAAACAATTGGCGATCTCAAAATTAACTATTCTAGATTTGATGTTCTCCAATCTAAATTCATCCGTTCTCCCAAATTCGTGATCTTTCTATCGTTATGTAACGGTGCTTGAAAAAGGTAACTAAAAGTAAAATTAACCAATCACAGCTTTTGATTCCCATATGCATCTACGCAGTATAAATTCTGCTTCAAGTACATTCCTTTTTTCCCGACTTCGGCTACGCAAAAAACTCTGCGCCGCTTATGCTTTCTTGCCTGAAATGACGTCGCATCTTTTTACCTATGCATATAAAAATTATAGTATTCAGCGATGATTGAAAAGTAATTTGTCGGCAAAAAGATGATTTGAGATGTGTGAAAATAAAGATAGTGATTTTTAAATTCAGTTTTGCTATCTGCTTCATCAAGCCTCCACCCTCAGCTATTACTGTCTTCTCAGCCATGTCTACAGCCAGAAGTTAAAGGTACCGGATTCCTCATTCTACATATTTAAACTACTATATATATATATATACGTTCGCAAGTATGTTTAGAAAATCGCAGACTAATGGAATGAATTTAGCAAAGAATTGAGGGAAATGATGGAATTTAGCAAAGAACTCTCTAGAGAACATGAAACCAATCAGCTTTTTAGACATGGCCGAAAACTGCTGCGTAGATCTGACTGAAGCGAAAATAAATCACACCTGGCTGGATCTCTAAAGCATCAATTTTAATCTGAACAGGTTAAATTCTTCAGAGATACATTTTTGCTTAAATTGGTACATTATGGGCGCCAAACGCGCTTCATTATTTCTCTATACGCAGTTTACATTTTAGGTAATAGAAACAGAAGCTTAGCGAAGAAATTTGACTTTCCTAGATAGAGCACGCAGGGGAAAAAGCGATGCGCATTAACTGCATTCATATATATAAGCTCGGAACATCTCTGTTTTAATCCTTAGCTGCGGTTGGACAAAAGTTCTCGCAGTGCAGAAAATTGTGGCGAAGGATGTGATATGTTACAGAGTGACGCAAAAAGGTACAAAACGTATCCTGGAAGAGGGGAAAAGTTTAATAAAAAATAATGAATTCTGTAAAACTATGAAGACCACGAAACCTCTCATGCAGATAGCTTGTTCTCCTGGACTTGAATCTTAGTCGAATTATCAGTATTCATCGTCTTTACTGCTCCACCGCTGGTGAGCTATCTTACGTGAGAACGCTTCTATCTTTCTAAGAAATTCATCATCATTGTTGGAAGTTATGTTTAAACCTGTTGGATAAATAATCTTTCAAAACAGAAAATTTCCTAACATGTATCAACTAAACCTTCTACAGCTTTCTATATTTGTTGTTCTTAAACTTATTCTGTCAGTTCTTCCAACGAAGAAAAGATTTACTGAATAATGTTTTAACGAACACTGACTCGTATTTACACTACATATAAAAATAACTACGAAAACTCCCATACAGCTATCAGAGATTTGACACAAATGGGAGACATCATTTGACACATCATGTGAGCAAGCTCTCTGCTTCTGCTGTGGAAAAGAGAGTGATGGTTATGGTTATTAGAATATGGTATAATGCAAAGGAGCTATCTAAGGGAATAGATGCCTTCGTGCAGAACTTTTGAAAGGAAACACAGAACAGATTGAATTCACTCAGTAATAACGGATGTTTTCTCGATCGTGTTTGTTTTGCAGCACTGGCTTATTTTAAAATTTTGACAAAAGGTGGTGTTTACCTGCTGATCAGTTTGGTTTGCTGATTCTCCTGTTCGTACTTTATGAACGATAATACACATGTTTAATATTGAATATTTAGACGTGTTAACACTACTTTAGAGTTATAGAGATATTTATTAATACAGTCCAGTGTTCGAAAGCTAATAGCATGACAATAAAGAATTAGAAATTCGTAAATAGCATCAAACATTTACGCATCAAGTTATTTATAACCGATTTGGCCTAGAAAGACCTCTCACACCAAGGTGGATGCAAAACTGTCAGTGGATCTCTCATACAGCCTAGCAGACAGCATATTCGAAAACATTTGTTAATTGACCTTTTATCAAATCTCTAATTCACCTTTCACAGTAAAACAATGCAATGTTTAGCTAATTGAAGGATACGAAAACATGTACGTTCTTCTTAATAATTCATATTATTTTTTGTTTCACATTTTTTTAGAAACTATGTAATGATTTTACTTTAGAAACATAAAGTAAAACACGGATAACATTTTGATGAATATATGGTCTATCTAACTGATAATTTTTATAAATATTTGCTCCGCTATTTTAATTAATAATAAATGATCTTTCTAATCCAATACACTCATGTCCATAAATTAAGGATAATTCGGAGTCACGCGGAAATCGAACTCTAAAATAAATATATCACCTGTAAAATCACTACACACATCTTCAAGTATCATATGCAAATTTCAGGAAGCAACCAGATGACACCGATGGTACGTCACAATGACGAGAGTGTAAGAGAGATATATATAAGGAATACACGCAACGAAGTAAAATTGTGCGCAGGCGCTTTATAAGCATTTCAGTGCAATAAGCGAATACTTATGACACAAAGGACGCATTTGGATGATTTTTTACGTGGTAGAATTATAGGCCGTCTGGAATGTGGGCGTACCCAACTGGAAGTATCAGACGAACTTGGAATTGCCCAGAGTGTCATCTCCAGACTTTGGCAAGAATTCCAAGATGATGGTAATGTGAGTAGACGTTACAGCACAGGTTACAGCCCAGAGTTACAACGCCGAATAAGGACCTGTATTTCGCAGTTACTGCCAAAAGAAACAGGCGGAGCACAGCCTCAGACCTGTCTCGTCACCTCTCTTCAGCCACTGGTACGACAATTTCAAGGCAGACCGTGTACAGACGCTTCGGGCGGATTGGTCTATATGCTCGTAGACCTGTCAAATGCTTTCCACTTACTGCAACTCACTGTCGCCTGCGGTTAGCCTGGAGTAGAGAGCATGCATTGTGGACACCGCAACAGTGGGCTTGTGTGATGTTTTCCGACGAGTCCAGGTTTAGCTTGCAGTCTGATCCTCGCCGGACTTTCATATGGAGAGCTCCAGATACCCGTTACCACCAAGAAAACATCATTCAACGACACCGTTACGGTGGTGCACTAGAGCTCGTTTGAAGTGGAATTTTTCTGGGTTCCAGAACTGACCTGCATGTTCAAATTGGAACCATGACAAGCTAAATCTATCGGGACGTCATTCTGGAACAACATGTACGTTTGTTTCGGAGCGCCATGTTCGCACAATTTGTGTTTATGGATGACAACGCCCGTCCTCACCGTGGAAACATCGTAAGCGAATGCCTTCAATCGGAGGTTATCACCCGTATGGACTGACCAGCATTCCTACCGGACTTGAATCCAGTAGAGCACGTGTGGGACATCCTTGGCCGACGAGCTGCAGCCCGTCAACCTCCTCCTACATGTCTACCGGAACTTCGGAGAGCATTGCTTTTTGAGTGGTGTAATATCCCCCAAGATCAGATCGATATTTGATACTCAGCATGCTTAGGCGTTGTACGGACTGTATTGCATCATCTGGGAGATATACAATATATTAACAATCATACCAACCATGCAATATTGGTTTTTTGTAAATAGGTGTTTTTTGTAATTTGCTCCAGGGAGAAAAAATCGCTAATTTTTTTAATAATATCAAACATATAGTATCCTTTTTTGCTCTTTTGTTTAATTAATAAGCTTTACAAATAAGTAAAATTTGTGCTTCTAACTCTTCCTTTGCCTGATTTTGCATTATCCTTAATTTGAATTGCATGAGTGTATATTACACATTTTGTTACGGAATAATTGCGTTGGCGTCACCTAACAATGGATTTTAGTGTTTGAAACAATTTTCAATTATTTAATGTAACAGTGGTCCATATTATTTCGATAATACGAATGCTGTTATATCCTAATGTTAAATTAGCCTTCATTAATTCATTAATTAGCCTTCCTTACTTAGCCTTCATTAATTCATAAATTAGCCTTCATTCCATATTGGAATTATTAATAAATGTTTCTGATATTATATGTTACGCATTTCGTTGCGAAATAATTGTTTCGGCATTACCTAACAATGGATTTTAGCGTTTGAAAGACTTTTGCCAAATTTTCAATTATTTAATGTAGCAATGGTCCATATTATTTCGATAATACGAATGCGGTTATGTCCTAATTCTAAATTAGCCTTCATTCCAGTCTACTTGTTGTAAATTTATACAAAACGAAATTTAATTATATGTAACAACAGTAATTTAGGAATCACCAGTCACAAAGTGTTTAAACGGAGTGATGTCAAAGTACACATTTCTAAACAGCTCACTCACAACGTTCTCAGACTAAATATTTGATTCTGAGACATAATTTTACCTCCGGAGCGGAAATGCGCAAGAAACCTTATTATAAGAACTGACAAGTTATGAGTGCTACTGCAAATCCTTTTGTAGATTCTCAAGTAGATAACAAAGCGTAAAAATATTCTGATGAGAAAATTAAGAGCGAAGGAAAAGTTTTCGAAACAAAAGAAAATCACCCAGTTGGAACACGTATTTCTTACAAGTTGACATATCCCATTTTCACATTTTCATTCTTTAAACAAATACGGGTTACCTGTACTTCTTTTATCCCTCCTCAAAAGGATAATTAGTGAAATATATCCACAAATTTTGTGTTTAAAATGCGGTGAAAATGGTCTCCAAAAATGCAATTATAACTGTCAAAATTGAAACTGCCTACTTAAATGATTCTAATGAGATATTTGAAACGATGAAATTCCATTATTCTTGAATTAGTTACAGTTCAACACGACCCTCTTATTGCAGTAATTGTGGTTTCCCTAGCATTTGAACATTAATATTTTTTTCCTACCCTCAAAGAAGTTGTTGCATTGAATAGGTTCGTTTTATGCCGATTTATATTACGACACCATTTTAGGACTGCGAAACTGGCGTAAAAGAAGACCTTCGTATTAATACATATATTTAGCCATACGTAGAAAGATCCGTCATACTTATGTACTATAAGAGGAAAAAAAATACCATTTTTTAAATGCCCTGAGTCACGTGGGATTTTTTAAAGTAAGATGCTTGATAAGTGAATATTCCTTATCATCTAACTCATCCCAATAATCATCACCATAATAAAAGTTTTTTATTATTAGTCCAAAGGGATTTAGTCCCGAAGGACTATTACTTTCATTTTGCGATTTTGCGTCGATTCACTCTGAATGCCCGATTCACTTTTCAAATTGTTGCCACTAAATGTTATCGCTCTGCATTAAATTTTAAAAAATGAAAAATCTGCATAAATGTATGCATGTTTCTCGCATTGTGATAAAACCTAGAGCCATCGAATTTTGAATGACGTAATCCTACTGCGAATATGGGCATCTGGAAGCCCTAATTTTGAATTTGAAATTTGCTTTATTATCGATTTTATGTTTTGTAACATTTCAACGAATTTCTGATTAACAAACTAAATGATTTCAAAGCGAACAATGGAAACACTGTACGGAAAAAAAAAACATTTTTATCTCCAGCGCACGAGACTTACGGAAATTCTAAAGATATGTTCATTTTAAAATGATTTTGCGATATTGATTTTGAACTGAAATTTATGGTTTGAGTACGTAGTACATGATATTTAATAAAAAAAGGTAGCACACGAAACGTTAAAAAAACGCGCCTTGGACGTAATTTAAAATCTGAAATCTTTCAGATTTTTTTAAAATTTTTTATATTGTTATTGTTGTTTATTAACTAGTATTTATTAGTATTAATTATTATTATTTACTGCTTTATTTATCCCTATCACTTCTGCTATTATCTATTATTATTACCATTTCTTGTTATTATCTGTTATTATCATTTCATATTATTATTTAATATTATTCCTTATTGTTCTTGTTTATTATTACTATTTGTTCTTCTTATTTGATATTATTATTTATTGTTGTTGTTATTATTATTATTACTGTTGTTATAGTTATTATTATTATATGCCACTGGTATTTGCTATTATTATTATTATTGTTGTTGTTATAGTTGTTGTTATTACTATTATCTATTATTATTATTCTTATCATTAGCGCAAATGGGTTATTACTCTCGAAAAAACGGAATTTTGCGTTGCGTACAGTAAATGCTTAGTTGCACTTTTCATACGAATATGTTGCCAGGTCCATCAAGCGATCGAGAGGCAAAGTCGCTAACACTGGTAATTAAGACCAGAGTTGGAATTCGGACGAACGGAATGGCTGCATGGGTGCTTTCGTGTTTTTTGTCATGAGTAACATGTATAAGAACCAGTTTCCCTCAAAGTCCCCCATGAAGGCATCCCTTCCCTTAGGCAGCCTCGAGTTCTTTGCCATGATTAAATAAACCAAGCCTAGCGTATTGCCTTTTGGGAAAGCGTAAGATATTCTTCTTTCCTATTTAATACATCTGCTACTGAT
This sequence comes from Stegodyphus mimosarum, assembly GCA_000611955.2. Classification (NCBI taxonomy): domain Eukaryota; kingdom Metazoa; phylum Arthropoda; class Arachnida; order Araneae; family Eresidae; genus Stegodyphus; species Stegodyphus mimosarum. Next base: position 484,865 of record KK118684.1, on the reverse strand, counting down.
AAACAAGCCAAAATATTTAAAACGATAGATGCAGTTCTTAAAAGTGTTATTTTTTACATTTTAACCTGATCGATTTAAATAAAAATGCATTTAATTTATTATACATTTAGTTAAAAATATTAATTATTTTATAGAATTACATTACATTTTTTTTTCCTTTTGAAATGTACGGAACATATGTAACATTCGCATGATAGAAACTAGGAAATAAGGGCGATATTGTTGTTGTTATCGCAAACAGTTGGATACTTGAAATTGAATGCATTCGTCGGGAATGGCTAGTATTTATTGGTCATTTAGCGGTCTCATCTTCGAGAACGTTGACCAAGGCTCACCACAGGGAAAGAATGATTTTGTATCCTAGAATACAGGAAGGTCCCTTTCCAAATTTGATACTGAGCGGATGACGGATATGGGACTTCTCAGTCTTCGTTCCCTACAATCAAACTAAACCCTTCGAGAGGACTTTTCTGTTCGCCAATATTTTAAGTGGCCCGTGCCGCACAGACACTATACACTTACAAATATGTGAAAAAGAGAAAGTTATATCGACAGCAGCCTTGAATATTGGGATATAAATCGAACTTTTACAACACTGCATACCATAGTGAAGTCGCATTTTAATTATAAATAATATAATTTATAAATTACTAATAATATAATTTATAAATTATTAATAATATAATTTACAAATTATTACTAACTAAAAAACATCCTGACCCTATTCCAGAGATGGAAAATTGCTGTCCCATCGAAAAGAAGATCTGGTATATCTTTGAGCTTTCTTATTACTCAGAAAACTAGAGTTACATAAAGATTTACAAAATAAGGCCGTTATCCGAATACCAGACTGTCTGAGAATGTTAGAAACCGTATCTATTCTAGTATGTCTACCTATAAGATCTTTTACGAGAGGGGCAAAAAGCATTTTACCACCCAATTTACTCAGAAAACGTTTATGAGATACCATACACACTAACGTCAAAATAACTATTCAAACCATCTCGACTACTCTCAGACTTTAGCATCGGCAGGGGTTGAAGATGTCAGGGATCAACATTACTCTTCACAACCGCCCACCTTTATCGTCGATTCTCCCACTACAGAAACAAATTATCTGTCAAAATACCTTATTTGAAAAACGCTAAAAAGTGTTACTTTACTTTTATATTCTTTTGCATATTTTTGACACTTTTATACTTTATATTCGAGTAAGTAATGCTGCATGCGGTTTGATTTATAAAATAATATTTGTGTCTAATTTTCATACATTTGTAGATTCATACACACCTATAATAAGCATTCCAGTTTTTATAGAATCACACCTAAGCAGTGTATAAATTCGTCTTACGCAGAATTCGAGTTAGGTAAAAGAATTTCTGTGGTTTTAATGTTAACCTTCATTTCTGGCTGTCCAGAGATTTTTCAATAGAGTCTGCATGAAACAGTCGGTTTTTCATGTTATAGCTATCGAATAATTTAACTACTGTATTCTGTTTTATCTGGCATTTAATTGTGGGGCGGTTATTCAGGATCATATGTGCCTGATAATCGATACTCTATTGCACTTGAACAATAAATTATCTCGCTACTAATTTTCATCGCATACTATTTACTGTATTTCCTTGTGTTTTTCCGCCCTTTTGTTTACTAATTTTATCGCACGAACATCAAGAAGGCAAAATTATACGAATGATTGAATTTTTGAAGAACTGGGTTACTGAGAAAGCAAAGCAAATGCAAAATGCAAATGCGTTGTTGCACTGTTACACTACCTCTTATACAATTAATGAATTAAACTACCGACAGTAGTCATAATATTATTTATTTGAAAGAATATCTGCAATCTAACAAGAATCATTGTACTATTAACATTAGACTAACAAGATATCTTCATTTCTATTTCCTTGTATCTTAAAAATTTTGCCCAATTTTTTTGTTGGCTAGTTCCATTTCACTCTAATTCAATCTGCTGGAAGCTCTATTTGTGTCTTCTGCTATAGCTTATAAGTCGTTATCACTGTCATTGTCTTCGTCACCATTCAGTCCAACCAAGGAATCAAGAAAGTAACCAAGAAATCAAGAAAACACTGTTCACAATAAACTCCAATACTAATGAAGTAAATTCTCCCACCTGCAACAATCTTCATAACTATTCAGAACATTAAACATCACTCTTTTGTTCAAATTCTTCACTATCGTTGCTTATCAATCAAAGCCCATGTACCCAATTTCCCAAGAAAATCTATTATTAAGACAAAAACAATCACTAAGTGGGCGAATCCATTTTAAAATTTCAGAAAGCGAGCTTTCTGAATGCCTGGAAGAAAGGAAAAATTACATCTATATTTAAAACCAGTTTGAAACCTTAAAATGGGGGAAAATACGCGGGCAAATACTGTATGTTAACAATGTTTACTATTTTTGAATGCGTAGGAGTCACAAAGGGTTATGCAACATTCCCAGCTATCTAGCGGCTATTCCGCGTCTTTAATATTGGCTAATCAGGTTTTCTACTGTACCTATAACAATAAATCATCTCGATACTAATTTTAACAGTTTCCTTTTCAAACGAAATACGTGAGTTACATAATTATACAAACTGCCGCTTATACAATTCTACGTCTCCATGTAACCTTTCACTTCTCAACAGTTAACTGCTAATAATTAGATACGAATAAATATTTAATTCTTATTTCCAGTCATGTCTGGTACATCAAAGGCAAGAAATACAAACGGGGAGAAAATATTTAACCAAGGAATCAAGAAAACACTGCTCACATAAACTCCAACACTAATGAAGCAAATTCTCTTCACTGCGAAACTGAGAAGCAATAACAATCAAAATTCCTACTCCTTCCCTCGAATTATCGTCTCAATTATCAGGAGACAGCGTCTAAGACAAATAACCATTTTTGCTCCCCTGGTAAGATAAATATTTTCTTCGGAATATGCTAATTTAGATAAAATTAAGCAACTCTTCGGTGGACGACGTAACGCTCTCGGGCTTTCCATTAAAGGTAACTACTTATTTTAACTTCGAAGCGGGTTGAAGCATGTTGCTGCACGTATAAAGAAACCAGACTCTAGTTGCAAGGACGTTTGCTTATGTTTTAATAAAGACTTTTCAGGCTTTTCAACAACTAGCAGCAGGTTATACAAGACTCCAGATAACAGAAATCCTTGAAACTTCTTATTGTAACAATGTGGTAACTGAATAAATATTTAATTTTTGAGGGTTTATCAAAAGTAAAATAATTTAAATTTTTCAGTCATTATGTTACGCTGAAATTATAAAATGCCTTGCTATTTTTTTTTGCGTCAGATTATGCTGTATGAATTTATCTCGTTCTTACATGCATGCTTTTTGGTATAATTGGTTAGCAGCATTTAATTAGCAATTATAATTTGTGACTCGAATCCTGGAAATGGAGTTAATGATTTCTTTGTTTTTCTCTCTCGAGAAGACCTCAGCATTTTCTACCGTGGCACTCGGATTAAAAATGTAATAAGTCATAACTTATCATCCTCTGGATCTGATTAGTCTCGTTTAAAGAAGTATTCTTCGTACATACTGTAATGGGAAAATCAATTAACGCATGCAAGTGAAGGATCCAATGTCCTGATACAGGTGAAGACAGAATTGATTTTTCCTATTTTCTTTCTTTCGAAGTCTAACAATATTATAAAGTTCTGCTGAGATACAGACCATTCAGAAGACCAGATTGACCATTTTAAAAGCTCCCGTAGTTCAAATCTTTTATGACGAACTGTTCAATACAATATTTGGTGAACTTCTATGGGATGCAATCTGCTGTTGTAAACGATTTCAAGCAATCTGCTACATGCAGTCCAGAGCTACAGTCGTGATCCAGAGAGCACGCGGATGGAAACAGAACATATCTTTGATACCTACAATGGAACCAAATCAATTGATATTGAAATTTATTGATCATGTGCTAAAGAAGGGAAACCTCGCTGTTTATATTGCAATTAAAGTTTTAAACAGTTTCAATTATTTTTTCGATAATTCTTTATGCAATCTGCTGTCGTGTTTATCAAGTTTAATCGCCTGGTTTACACCAACCTAACTCAAATGTCGCCAAAGGCCTCTTTAAAAAATAATAGCCTTTTTTCCAGTAAACTGCTTAAAGACCCATTCCCATTTGTCGATTATCATTTGTGAATCAAATAAACATACCGGTATGCCTTCATTCAACACAGACAGAGCATTCCATAAAATTCAACTTTCTACAACAAAACATACAAGCACAGGCATTTTAAACGCAGTCAGCCATTTGGATACAAACAGCGATAAAATATTAATAGAGGATATTCATTTGCTGAGTAGTCTGTGCATGTCCGACTATTGAATCTCCAGTAGGTAAACACACTGTCGTTACTACCAAAACTTTTCAGTAAGTTCAGCTTCATAAACTATGTATCTATTATAACGTTATTCCTTTTAGTATCTTATGAAATATTCAGTGTATTTGTAAACATAGGTTTTAGAAGTCTGTGGAATTTTTAAAGCCTTCTTCAATAAAATTGAATGCTATCCCAGGCAGCAAAGCTCCAATAATATGCATACATCTTTGAGTAAGTAAACATAGCATACGCTTTTCCTAATATGTAATAATTTAATCCAATTTCCCTAATGCATACGTAATAATAATAACTTTTCCAGCACATTTAACTATATTTTTTCTCTCTTTCAGCCATTTCGGTGTACGAAAGATTTTACAGCAGCATAGTACTTCAAAATGTGGGATAAGCAGCTTTACATAAAGCTGTTCTTACTAATATTTGCAACTTATTGCACATTATAAAAAAATTTCTAGACCCACATCTTGAATGTCTTAGCACAAAATAACAGTTTGTGTGCCAAATAAAAATGAAAGATTAAGTTAGCTATAAATTTTATTATTAAATTTTAAACGTCGTCCTATTTTTTCATTATGTTGGGGTGTTCAAAGAATGAAAATAAAACTTTTAAAATGTTTCATTTATTTATAAAACTTTCTTTAAAATGTCCTTTAGTAAACTTATAGAATTACACTTGATCTAATATTGCTACTTCAGTCCCATAGCCCTAACAGACGTAAAATAAAATTATTTCACATAGACATAAACTAAGAAGTCTTAAGCAGATTATAATAACATTTTTATTTAATAGTACTGAAACACAAGGGCCCGCTCTTCTGCTACAGTAACCCGCAACTCGTGAGAATGCTGATAAAGAGAACAATCAAATTTAAATTAAACTTTGAGCAGTAGCAAAAACTATGCAACTAAATACTAAACTTTTTTTATGCAATGGCCGACACTTGTCTATTCAGCAAAAGCCACTCCTAAGGCCAGAAGTGGTGGTGCCTACTTTATTGTGGGCTCATCTGATAGGCTGCCACCGTTGCTGCCTCCTATGAAGCTATATGGATATAGTATATATTATCAGGTATGTCTTTTATTTATAATGCTAATACTATGAACTTATGAGGTTCTACTTGATCTGGAACAGATAGTTTGTCCAATAACTCCAACAGAAGTAAAGCTAATTTTCGCTATGTCTGGAATAACTATGTTCTGTTTCCTAATTCTGTTTGGTCACTGGCTAATGATCCGTACCTGATAAGTGCCAAATTATGTTGAGTACCTTTTGTATCCTTGACAAGTTAAACAATTCAAATTATGTTGAAAATAAATTGTTTTCCAAAATTTGTTCAATATGATTAGTAATTCCTTAATGAGTGGATCGTATAGTGGTATTCTGAGTAAACGCGTTTGTTTTACACCCGGGAACGGCCGTTGGAAAATGGCTTGCAATGGTTATCGGGTTCCCTGTCAATTAAAAGAATTCATTCCAAGTTTATGACACCATAATCAATGATATACCAAATATAGTCTCCAATATATCTAACATATCTTAACTAAAATAAAGGAAACACCAAATAAAAGAAAGAAATCACTTAATCTCTAAAGGATTATCATTTATTCCGTTACCTTAAATTCTAATATATCAATTACAAAGAAAATAAGCAAATCAATCTGATCACATTTATTTTTATCTTTATCTCCCGGGAGGAAAGGAAAGGAAAATATATATAACCTTTTGTTCTTATTTACATAATTAAACTCTTATCGTTTTCCTTTATCAATACCAAAATTTTACATACATTACTCTCACAGTATTGGCCAAGAGTTACAAAATGTTATCGCACTTGGCGAGAAGATTTATGAGGTCAACGAAAGAAACGGATTGTCAGAGTCCTTGACAGTCTAACCATAACGGGCGCGATTTCTCAAAAGGGATATAAAATGGGAGAGCAATAAAGAGACAAAAAAACTTATCTTAAATTACAGCATCAATCTGAGGCTTGGTCTCAGCAGGATACGGGTCCCTGGCACATCTCTTCCTTCGGCCCTCCGCTGGAATTCTCAGTAGAACACAACCAGGGTTCACGGCTCATCGGATTACCTTCCGAACACTCCTCGAACTGGCAGCAGGTGGTCAGGTTTGATAGCTCAAGAGGACGATTCCTTTATTCTGAAGTGCAGACATTCGGTGGACCCACGGACGAGACAAGCGCCGCAATCAAATCAGGGGCTACCGCGTAGTAAGAAACCCAGCAAGGAAAATTCTAAAAACTTTCAGCCATAACTCCAAGCTTTTGAGCTCCCTTCTACTCGCTCAAAAATATACACTTCAAGAAACAGTAGACAGGTGACGAGCGTCTCAAAAATTCTCCCTTCCGCCTTGGGGTTTCAGTCAAAAGTCACGAACAATCAAAAATACTGGCTCCCGTTAACTAGTAGTCTCACATCTCAAAGTCGTTACTCCTCCTTCGGAGTTCCAGTAAAAAGTGACGAACATTCAAAATTCTTCCCTCAGCCTTCCCAAAAATACGGGCTGCCAGAAAACCAGGATTTCGCTCACTTTCAAGATCAAAAATTCCAATTTTTCACCAAAACTGACGAAACAGTCAACTGCGCATGCGCGACCAGCCAAGATTCCGGTCAGAACGGTCTCTTTTCTTCGAAAATGTCCATTATCCTACCTAGAACGTGAAAACAGCAACCCTTTAAATCTTCTCACGTACACCCTTTTCCCACGACAACGAAAACAAAGAAGATCTTTCTAGAACATTCTAAGATGATTCATCCTTACCCGAACAACAATGACACTGCAAAACTTCGTTCCTCACCAATCTTTCCACCCAAGAGCAAACGCCATAATTAAATACAAGGATATAATATTGAAGCATTATATATATATATATTTCAAACAAAAATATAAATATTACTAAACTAAAATATTAATACCTTAATTAGTAATTTAGATAATTAAATAAGATTCTGATTTTTCTAAATGAAGGAAATAATTAACTTGAACTTTTTTTTTTGAATTTGCAGACAATCATCAACACAACATTTCCTACATAACAACTACAAAATCGGAGGAAAGCTTTAAACAGCGTTTTTATTTAAATAGAATTTAGAACATAAATGAACTTTGTCCTCACAGTATCAGCCATACAACTCACGGTAATGCTACTAAAGAAAAGTCAAATTCACATTTAAACGTGAACTAGCAGTCAAAAATTACACAATTTAAAGCTGGCTCGATAATTCTAAGTGGAGTGTCAAGATTAATATGTCGGCGACGAATAACTCAAGATGAATTATGCAGCTTAATGCAACTATCAAAGCTGGCAGGAATTAAGCGTAGCGTGCACGCGCAGGCCAAAAACATTGGTCTTTCTTGAAATAGAAAATCCTCAGTCTAAATACTAGTTAGTTCATTTTCATTCTGATGAGGAAACGGAATGAAGAAGTTAGATTAAAGGCTTAAATCATATCAACAACTGGTTAATTTAAATAATAATCTTAAAAACTTTATCGATTATCGTTGAAAGGTATTAAATAGTGCAAAATATTTTTAAAGAATTTACTTTATTACAGCGCCACACAATGTACATTTAGAATATGGATAGTAAATGAAATATTTTACACCGAGGGGTTTTTCAGTAGCTTTATTTACAAACTTGAATTTAATTCCGATCTCATCTGTAGGTTAAATGTTCGACAATGCAGACAGATAAACCAAAAGTTAAGATATTTGACATGCCGACAAATGTCCGACATGTCAAATATCTTAACTTTTGGTTTATTTGTCTACATTGTGGGAGCAGAATATCTTAGCATTTAGAATAAAGGCCTTGGAAAAATTTAAACTGTATTCTTGTTTTTAGTAAAAAATATATATTATATAATATAGTTAGAAATATATAAATATATATTCTATTATATTACGCATACAAAATACTTTTACTATTTCTTTAAACTTCAATCTGACAGAAGAAACATATATATCTCCCGAATATCGATTGTTCAACCTAAAAATGGCCTATGAAATCTTTCTTCTATCAACATTTTCGACAAAAATTGAAATATGTGCTTACTGTAGAAGAAATATTCTGTAAATATCTCTTTTCCAGAAATATCCTTTGAGATATCTATCTGAGGTTATCCTGTAACAGTTCGAAAGACGAATAATAAAATATTATTTCGAGACATCAAAGTTTTAAAAATCGAATAGAACTTACAGAATGGAATCAAGTAACTACGCCGAGTCTTGCTTTCTGAAAATGCAATAATGTTACTTCGGAAAAAGATGGGACATTATCATAAAAGCATACTCAACTCTTCAGTTCTCCGTCATCTGAATTCTCCCCAGAGTATTTATCTTTTGCAAAAGAGTACTTTTGTCATGATGATAGGCCACTATATCCATTCAAATTTCCAGAAGAAATGTTATTCTACGTGATATGCTTCTGGGAATTGTTGTCTCACTGCATTTATTCTCCACTGAATCAAATTTTAGATTTCTGTATTCTTCTGTGAAATTCTTCTCCGAGAAATAAATAAGCCACTTAATACACTTTATGCATTAAATGCATAGGCGTCGTAGGGATACACATCGAAGCCTCCAGGTAATTTTAACGGTGCAAACATTTTAGAATAAGCACCAAATCCTATTTTAACAATCCTGTAGCAAGTCAAAATAGGTTCACAGATCTAGTTTAAATGTATGCCATTTTAAAATTGCTGTTATAATAATTAGAATTAAAATTTCTTTAATATGATATGCTTCACATTATCTCCTTTTTAATAAATGCGTACAATTCGTGCTAGTTCAAGATTTTAATGTAAAATTGTTGTTGGTTATTCTTTTCATCAACTCTTTTCTCGGGAGTGAATTGATGATGCATAATGTTTCACTATAGTAATACATATTTCATTTCAGTGGACTGTGTTTTTAATTCAAATCATTCAGGTGTTCTAAATAACAAAAACTCAAAATTACACTACATATAAAAATCACAAAACTAAAATTATAAATGAAAAATTTGTTAAATGAATTCGATACAGTATGACTCGTATCGCTTGAGGCAAAATTTAAACCAACGCTAAGGTTTTCCGGAAAATGCGTGCAGGACGTTATCACACATTTACATATAATTAGCATACAGTCGTGTTGGTGATTTGATTATACCAAGCATAAAAGGATTTTTTGCCTTAACCAGAATACCTTCGTATATGAACCAACTACCAATTATTTACATTATTTGCCCAAAAGGCTATGCATTTCGTTTTGGCATTTTGCGTTGGTTCACTATAAATGTCGGTTAACTTTTTAAATTATCGCCACCAAATATAAGAGCCCTGCAGTGTATCTAAAGAAATTAAATAATGAAGAATCTGCATAGATGTTTCTCGCATTGTGATAAACAACGGTTCCTAGAGCCATCAAATTTAAATAATGTACGTTTCTACCCGAATATGGGCATCTGAGAGCCCAAATTTGGAATCTGGAATTCATTTTATTACCTACTTCATATTCTGCAAAATTAACGAATTTTTGATTTACAAACTCAACGATTTCAAAGCGAGCAATGGCAACACTGTACGAAAAAAAAACATTTTTATCTCCAGCGCGCACGACTGTGTATCGGAAATTCGAAAGATATAGTCATCTTAAAATTATTTTGCGATATTGCTGTTGAACTGAATTTTAGGGTTTAAGTGTAAAGAACATGATATTTAATAAATACAGGTAACACACAAAATGTTGTCATGATGTAAAATCTGAAAGGTTTTTTTTTTTAAGTCCAAAGGCGTTTATTCCTGAAGGACTATTTTTTTCGTTTTTCGATTTTGCTTTAATTCAATATAAACGGCTGTATCACTTTCAAATTGTTGCCACAAAATGTTATCGCCCTGTATTATATTTAAGAAAATTAAGTAATGAAGAGTCTGCATAAATGTATATATATTTCTCCAAATGTGATAAAAGAACGGTACCTATAGTCATCCAATTTTGAATAACGTACGTTTCCATCCGAATATGCGCATCTGAAAGCCGAAATTTGGAATTTGTTTTTATTATCTATTTCATATTTTGTAAAACTTTAAATAATTTTTGATGAACAAACTCAACGATTTAAAAGCGAGCAATGTCAAGCTCTACGGAGGAAAAAAAACTTTTTTATCTCCAGCGCACGGACTGTGTATCGGAAATTCTAAAGATACACTCATTTTAAAATTATTTCCTGTTGAACTGAATTTTATGGTTTAAGCGCGAAGAACATGATATTTAATAAATAAAGGTAACATACAAAACGTTAGCAAAACGCCCCTTTGGACGTAATTTAAAATCTGAAACATTTCAGATTTTTTTTAAAGCAGGGGACTTGAAAAATGTACAGTGCCTTCGCGGAAACTCGAATGCGTGTCGATTATGCTTCCAGTTACTCGACGAAGGCATCTGGACAGGGAGAAAATATCCTATATACTTTCCCTTTTAAATGGCGGTTGGAGGTGAGGCGATCCAATCGCGAAATACTGGTGGTGACGAATTTTCTTCCTCCACGTTTTAGTTCGGGTGCCACTTTTAGAGTCATTAGTTTATTTTGCAGCAGAAGATGTGAAACATTTGCAGCGCCCAAGCCGGGACTCGAACCCTGGACCTCTCGAAAATGTACCGAGTCTGCTACCAATTGCCTCACGAAAGCATTCTGAATGGAAGGAGAAAATATTTTATAAAATGGTACAATATGTTATAAGGCAGCATATCCTAAATTCTTTTATTGCTATTTGTAGCTCACAAAAATATTTTAACTTAATTTTCTATCGTCTTATACTTTCAAGAAAACTTAAGTCATTACGTATTGTACAACATAAAAAAAACTATTTAATTTGTTCAAGACAAGTAACCCTACGTGATTAAAAGCAATGAGTAATTAAAAAAAAGAGTATTCAACTAAAAATTACCAATCATAATCACGTATTTTCTGAATAGATACTCTTGATTAAATATTAACGACAAGGCGTTGTAAACCTGATATTAGCTAAGTCATTATCAAAAAACAGCATGCTTTGTTGTTTATTTATATTAGGTACGGTAAAAGGGCAATCAAGAAATCTAACTAATTTGCTGATATCTATAACAACGTTTAATTGCAGACTGCATTTAAAATACAAAAATTCAAGTATGAAAATCGTTTATTCTTAGATTTTGATGTTTGGTAGTTATAAAAGTAAGTAACCATGAAATTAAGTTTGTTGCTTTATTCAGATCTCAACTGAGTTTGATTTTATATGTAAACATACACAAATTATTTCGGCCTATTAGTGAAAACTTCATTCAAATTTCATTTAAAAAATTCACGAATTTCAGTTGCCATTACGAATGTGACAAATTAAGGAATATAAACGAGACCTTTTTATTCTTTCTTATATTTTAAATAAACAGAAAATAATATTTTTTTGCTGATTAAAAACAAAAGTAGATCAGAAGTAGAAAGATGTTAATATTGAGATTATATTCACAAAATTTAAAATGAAATCAGTGTTCCGCTCTCTGTGACCAATTCACTCCATGAGAAATAATTCTCTAGAGATAGATAGCCGTTCAACAATATATGTCGGAACGCTTTTTATGATTCTGGATGACAGTAATTTTTTGTTATCGCTAACAGATTTATGAAAGACGTTTGCAGGTTTTCCGCCATTGTCTTTACTCGCTCTTATATTCGTAAATTAAGAGAATCACTCTCAGTGTATATCTATGACATTAAAACAGGCAAGTAACACCAGTGCTGCCTGACTATCTTGCAAAGACTAATAGCTGTTCCTACAAGGTATGCACCAAATTAAACGGCAGCATGTATATCCAGGGCAAATGCATTTCATTTAACTGATACATTGAAGACTTGTATAGCTGATAGATCAATACTGCTTTTTCTCACAAAAACTAGTACATAATTAATAAATGTACAGCACCAGAACTCTATCTATGACATTTACACTATAAGATCTTCAAAGGATTAGAGGTTGACCACTTTATGAGATGGACATTTTATGATCTTAATGCTCCATAAAGCGTTATTTCTGGGTTGTAGAGAAAACTCCAAGTCTAAGAGGAAGTTTTAAGGCATTCTAAGCAAATTTATTCATTTATCACAGCTTGTAACCAATTATAGTCAGGTAATTATCCTATCGTGCTGATGTGGTCCATCAGATTAGCATAATTATTAGAGAGCTCAAAAACAGCTCAACATTCTACTAGATTATCATACCCAATGTAGCAAGATCTCAGGAATTACCAAGTTTATCACCAACTATACGAGATGCATATGAAGATATCCTCAAGTCAAACTTACAGTATAGTATTGTGTACACGTTGACTGTATTCTACAGCAATGGAATGGTATACTGTTTATCAAGAGTCGCTTCCTAGTTCTCAGCACCTGCTCATGTTGTGAATTTTAGAAGCACAGTTCTATACTTTAACCATTTAGTTAGGACACGAAAAGGCAATAAGATACTTTTCTGAATGTCCCAGAGTTAAGTAAAAACGTGGCAAGCCGAACGTATTTGTTTGCCTCCCATTGCTAGCAGTAAAATAGCAACTGTAATTTACAGAGATGACAATTATACCTCAGTGCTCAAAAGTTTGGTGAATTTGGTCCCAAATCTCACGTACGATGTATAAATTGTTTGCCCTCGTCTGGCTAAAATGGAGCAATAGTAACTAGAATCTAACAGCTAGCGTAACGTGTCTGGAGTATACACTTTGTTAAAAAAACTTGAATCTCATTGGACATGTATGGGAACATCGGACTAGACTGTTACTTGATTTAAGAAGAAAGAATTTTATAAAAATCTTGAATTTGTTTATTTAAGTCAAGAATAAGCAATATTACATTGAAAATGTAATTACTATGCATGCCTCGATCATTTTACATAGTATATCTAGAGCGACTACTTAGTTCGCCCTAGATGATATGATGGTTAAGGCAGGCTGACTTCTAGCCCAAAACCAAGGATAGAAGTTCCGCTCTCGTGGAAATTTGGGTTGCGTGCAAATTGTCGCCTCTTCCTTGCAAGTGTAAAATTTGTAGTTTCTTGTGGTGCATTCTGGGAATTAATCTCGGCCATGAGACGGCTTTAAGTGGGGACGAAGGGGTTTAGTCATAAGTCACAACAAATGCTTAATTACGATGTATCTAGCCGCTGAGCTGCAGCAGACTACTAGAACATGAACGAAATAGGTAAAGGCAGTAAATAGATCATGAATGTATTCAGGGGAGAGCAGTTACTGGAGCCTATGGCAAGAAGAGAAGTATTAGTTAGCCTAGAGGTCTATATAATAATTCTTTTTAGCGTAGCACAACGTTTCTCAGTGAAGGTCTCAGGGAGAAAAAACTGTTTTAAGACGAAAAACGTGTCTTAGTAGAACACTTATATCTCAATGACCCCATAAGTTATGTTGTTGTTGCTTATGTTCACTTGTCTGACGTATTCAGCTCAAGCCCACAAAATTCCTCGTGGCAAGGAGCGCAAGATTACGCCTGTCGTTGGCCGTTGGCAATGGAGTTGGTCGTTTGATGGAGAGCACCGGGGGGCACGGATCCAAAGGTCTCCCACCCCTCTTTTCTTCCACCAAACCACACGAGAGGACGTTCGGCTTGCCATATGTTTAAAATGCTACTATGCCGCACCGACACTATACACTTACAAACATTTATGCCTTCTCCGGGATTCGAACCCCGGCCCTTCGGCAGTCAGAGATGCTAAGCAGTATACCGGCTAAATTTTCCTTCGTGGCTTATTTCATAGTTAAAGGAGACCGTTAAAAACGCGAAAAACATTTTGAAAATTGGAATTGTAGCTCAAATGCAGTAGCCGGGGTTCAAAATGTTAGGTAAAAACATGTTGGAGTTTTTAATACTTAAGAGGTTATGTTTATGTTTTAAGTTCAATATCAAATGAAAGTCAATATTTGGATAATCAATTCTAAATCACATGAATATGTAAAGTTTGTGACATACATGATAAACACTACATTTCCAGTAAAACGGGTTTCAAATAAACAGTAAATAGTGGTGCAAAGGCTCCAACAGAATAATTAAAGTTTGCGTTGTGGATTTAAGATACTATTGGGTCCAGTGTTCTAAATTAAAAAGTGAAAACATTACCAGAAAAGTTAAAATTAAATATGGAATTTATTAAGATATAACAGACTAAATACAAATATTTACATTGGTGGCGGTGAGGTGGAAACAGAATAAATCAAAACTTTTCATACCGAATTTGACAATGGCAAGGTTACTTGTTACAGAAATCATGGCAGTAGACGTCAACAAAATTTGCAGAGTTGGCCATTATGCTGGTTTTCTATAAGGAAAGAAAAGAAAGTAATTAGTTAAGAAGTTGGTTTCGTCTTTTGCGTCGCCCTCCGTAGTAGCCTTCTCTCATCCATTTCTTCCGACATCGTTGGTTCTATGATAACGCAGACAGCTACTCTTCAGATAGTATTTTTCTTTCGTGTGGTTTGCCACGTCTATCACTCTCCGCTCCGTCTCCTTCCGTGTCTGGCTGGCTTCGTAGCTAGCTCCCAGGCTTTTTACTCCATTCGCCAAAAATGCTCGTTTGGCGATTTTAGATGGTAAGAAAACCGCCAACAGCCCGGCAACCCCAGGGGAAAAACACACAGGAAGGTGAAGCCAATGTAGAACGAACTCCAGAAATTGGCGAATAATCGCTGATACACCAAGGTCAATCAACTCACAGCAGAACTAGCCTCGTCGAGGGGTCCCACTCCAGCATAGAAAAAGCCTGCGAGTAAGCAAAACACCCCGTCCCCTCGACCTTGACGCAGGGTTAGTAGTGTTGGAATTACCCTCTTCAGCAGGGTGCAAAACGTTTCAATGATGACAGATGCTTCACAGACTACCGTCTGGCGGGTGAAGAAATCGAAAACAACCTCATAAATAATTTGGAAAGGCAACGGAAAAGTTTTCGAATGAATAGGTATTAGTTATTTATTTTAAACACAAATTAACTTCAATGCTGATAAGTACTTCAATTAAAGTATAATAATTACATAGATAATTTTCTTGGGTTTATTACAACACCAAACACGACCACCATAGTAAGGAAATAAAAATTACTTCAGTTAAAATACAATAATCAAGTATGAAAAAATTTTTATGTTCTCCACAACACCAAAACGACCACCATAGTCAGAAAATATGGATCCCAAATTTAGCAGAAAAAGGGGGCACAAAAACTTAATTAAAACTTTAAACACCAACTTGTGTAAACAAAACTTTAAAAGATTGACCTTAAGGGTCAACTTATCAAGAAATTAACATTAACAACCAGGGTTAAGAAAAAATATTGACTAAACAGAAATTTAAATAGTTAACCAACCAAAAGTAAAGAAGAAAAAAATTACTCAAGCAACTTAAAAAAACAGCGTTAACCAAAACTGTCAAGAGAACAAATTAAATGACTACAATTACTTTTCAACAAGCCAAAGAAACTTAAGTTCAACTACAAAAATAAAAACAAATTAATCTTTAAGTCTGAAGCAAAATAAGTTAAATCATTACATTTAAAACAATTTAAATCTCAACTGAAATATGTAATACATAACAAACACACCTCTATTTTGAGGACGTCACAAGTGCAAAATGAAAAAAAAAGTTGATTGTTAAGTTTTATGAAACAGCCTTTTAATCTTAACATGATACTAACCAATTATCCAAGTACTTTAGGTAATTGATGTATGGATCTTACTTTTACGAGAAACATCAGTGCTGAACTATAGAATTACATTTGTTATTTTTCATATCATGGACTAGTTTTATATAACGTATTAACTTCTCAACCTCGTACTCAGAAACAATATTAAGAAACAGATAATTAATACATTACTATTAGTTTCATTTTATTTTTCTTCAAATTTCTCTAAATATTCATTTTTTGAAGTAACACAATAACATAAACCAAAATAAGCCAAAAGAATACTTCGTCAATAAAATAAAAGTTAAAAAACGTTGAAAAATCTTGGAAACCAACCGCTGTTTGGAAACAATGTAACAGAGAGTCTCCCGTTAATCTTTTGTACATATTTGTAAGCCTAAAAGTTGTAATAAAGGTACGCTAAAGATTTTTATTTAATAAAGATCAGAAAATCATTAAAGAGTCTTGTTGTTTATAGGTAATGCGACTCAAGTATAATTTAATAACGTTATTTTTTAACGGTACACAATAGTCTGCCGACAGTCGGAACATAAAAAAATAGAACAATAAATTGAGACGAAATAATTAATTTATTGTTTGTGCTAATTGCCTGTGCGTAGAAATACACAGCTACAATTAATTTACTGGTCTTTTGTTCCTTCTGATAGGATCCAAAGTATTGGTCAAATAAAGTTTAAGAGATATGATCTGAAATATTTGTTTTTTCAAAAATTAGCAGTTTTCTATTAACAAAAGCAATTACTCACGGGTTTTTTTATGTGAAAACTTGATTGAGACACTTATTTCATGTCTCAAATACAAAAGCAACGAAAACGTGGCATATTCTGTTGGATGAAATCAAAGTTTAATTGCTTTAGGAAATCCTTTCCATTCTCTTTTCTGTTTTCTTAATTAATAATTGCCAAGCTTAAATTTTCGATATATTTTTTGTTGATAAGGCGATATTTATTTTAACTCTAAACGAGTTAAATGAACTCCTTTAAAATTGAATTAAGAGAGCAAAAATTTATACGAAACTTCAGACTACTGTTTAATGTTTAATGAAAAATTTTAAAGGAATTGCATATCTGATCTTGAGAAAACTGCATAGTTTGGCAAGTTTTACCATGTTCCTTTATATCACTTATTATTAAATACATATCGAATTGCATTTAATCGTTATCGGATCTATGATGACAGTTGTTTTTAATATTGTTGCGTGCGTATATGGGTTCGTTATGAATTGAATGCACAAGTCGTAAAAAAATTTTAACAAAAATTTATTCTTTCCACAAGAAATAAATCAAAATTCTGAAATATTTCTTCAGAGATATTCGCACAATATCTCAAACGTTTGCAAACACTCAGTTCAAAACAGATAAAATAATTCTATCTCGCAGCGAAATCGCTACAGCATAAAGTAAACAAACAGCAGTTCGCTTTAAACAGCTACAACTACAACAGCAACTGAGATGAGGTGCTTCAATTTGGCTTTTATAAGCTTTTTAATTATCAGTAGAACAATCTCGATTTTTCGAGATTTTTCAGGATGGCAACAGTATTTACGAGATATTTATTTATTAAACATTAAATGCACGCGTTCTTTTATATATTTTTTTTAATTTTTTGTTTTATTTTATTTTATTTGACGTGGCTTTCTCTTCAAAAATCGTCTGCGTTGCACGGGAAATATAAAGCAATTTTAATTACAATTCTAAATAAATAGCCATATAAATATGAAATCCGTAACAATACTCTTAAGATTTATTATAGTAATTTCGAATTCTGCCTAATGTTAGTTTTGTAACTCATCTTATTATACAAAGGTATCACATATATTCAATTTCTGATTAAAAATGTGCAGCGGGACGTGAATTAATTGGACCTTATTAAGTATGAAAGAAGAAAAAAATCTGAAAGGCTTTATATTTTCACAGCTGCCCAAGAGAGTTTTTTAAGGTTTCTTACGCTCTCACTGAGATTGCAATTACCAGTTTTTTATTGCATTCTAATCAATTTTTTTGTCTTTTTTATCTTTATTATTAAGCATCATTTTTAGGCTATGTGCAGTTTAACAGCAAAATTGCAAACATTCAATTCCGGATGAAGTGTTAAATGTTGGCATCTCTATTTTTTTCAGGTTTTTCTCAGTTTATCATATCAATATACAGTTTTCTCAGTAAGATAGCTTGCAAACCTTTTTCGTTCTTTTATTACTAATGTTTTCGTGTTAAATGTATTCATTAAATATCACTTCTTTGCACTTACGCCACATAAAATTCAGCTGAACAGCAAAATCACAAAATATTAAAAAACAGCACACTTTTAGAATTTCTAATATACAGCCTCGCGCGCTGGATGATAACAAGCAATATTTTAATCCGCACAGTGTTGCTGCTGCTTGCTTTGAGTTTGTTAAAAATTCATTAATCTTTCACAAAATATGAAATATAAAATTCGAAATTTGGCCTCGCAACATTTGAAACATTCCGTTTTTTCTTTGGATATGTATTTGGAAATTTTCTCGCTTGAAGCCAAACTTTGACATTTTTCTTTCCTTTCTTGCTGACAGCATTACATATCCTAGGTTTAAATATCGAAAAACAATGGCTTTAATAGCGTATTTTAAAAATTAAAACGAATAAATTCCTTCGGAAAGAAAACAAAGATAGCCTACCATCCATTGCTTCTTTATAAGCGCCATTTTTCGAGAATTGCGCAAAAGCTTATATCATTTCTAGAACGAAACAGCAACTGATGAGAGTATTCTTCTAGATCGACAAAAATGGACGTTACTCAGCATACTGCTATAATTGTTATCTCATTAAAATGTAGAGTCTGTTTATGGCATGCCCTACAGTAAACTCGATCTAAAGTGAATAGACTATAATCCTCTCTCTGAAGGCTTTTGAATTGGACAATTAACGAGGACAATGAATGGTTTGTGCACTACATTTATGAAATTTATGAAGTGTATTTTGCGTACAATCTTGCATAAAAGTATTCGCTGCTCCGGTTAGGAGGTTTTAGGCCTAAAAAATTTTGAATATCAACGACACAAGTAGAGAAAGTATATTGAGATCTACCATTCTCAATAATGGTATGCATCAAGGGCTACTGGTCTAAGCAGACATTGAAATGAAAATATACACTCTATTAACAAAAAAATCGACTCGCACAGAAGGAATCGTCCGATTACTTTGAAATATCGTATGCATTAATGTTTTGACCAAATATGCAAATGATTAAAATTTGGTGTTCAATGAATGAATAGTGCGATCTCCAACGCATCGGAACTGCGCATCCAGCAGATGTATATAAGGAGTTGTTCTTGAAATGCTGATAAAAATTTTTATTGCATTGCGATTTAGGGCACCATTCAACGACTAAAAAAATACCTCGCCGCAGGATTCGAGCTCATTACGAGCAACTGTCAGAGTTTGAAAGAGGTTGTATCACTGAAATGAAAGAAGCAGGTTGGGCGAATCGGAGAATCTCTCACCTTATGAGCCATAAGCGATGCGGCGATTAGAAGATGCTTGCAAGAATGGGAGGACAATGGCAGATTTCAGTGTCATAAGGGTAGCGGTCGACCTTGGGCCACAACAGAAAGGGAGAACAGAAGATTGTCAGGTCAACTGTCACAGCGCCTAATTCATTGCTATCAACCACCAGACGAGCGACCCGCACACGAGTGTCCACCGTGACCAGCCTTCTGTTTTTTTTCGTCACATAATATCGCTCATAAATTTTCACAGACCTCTGATAGAGCGAAATCTAAGCTTGTACCGACATTATGCCACCTGCTACTTTCACTATTACGCGCCCCACAGGCCTCAACCAGAAGTTATGATCTGGGGTGCCATTTCCCTTAATAGCCGGATACCTTTGGTCGTCATTAGAGGCACATTTACAACACAGCCGTACGTCGACGACATTCTGAGACCTGTTTTGCTGCCGTTCCTTTTGCAGTACCCTGGCCTTATTTTTCAGCAAGATAATGCCAGACGACATACGGCACGTGTTGCTGAGAACTATCATGCAGCGTGTCAAACACTTCCTTGGCCAGCCAGATAGCCAGATCTCTCTCCCATCGAGTATGTCTGGGATATGATGGGAAGGCGACTGCATCTAACAGGGGGAATGTTGAAGACCTAGCCCGACAACTGCAGAAAATTTGGCAAGAAATAACGCAAGAGACTATCCAAGAAAGTTTATCAGTCTATGCCCCGCCGTGTGGCAGCTTGTATCCAGGCTAGAGGTGAGTCAACACCTTATTGAGCTCGTTACTTTGTAATTATGTAACTCTGAAATAAATCATTCAATTGTTCTGAAAGTTTAATCATTTTCTATTCTGTACGTAGTCTTCCTATTCACCAATTTTTGTCTCCATCGGATAACTTCTTCTTGGTGCGTCGATTTTTTTGTTGTAGAGTGTACTTCTAAACTGGATAAAAGGAAGAATCTTTTAAAAATCATTTAATTATTTACCGCCTATTTGAATAAAGCTAAACATCAAAGCAGGGATTAAAAGATGAACACTTGGCCTTTTTCTTGAAAGCTACAAAAAGCTATCACTAGCCGATTGGCTAAGAAGAATGCTAGAAAATCGATCCGGATTCGAATATAAACAAAAGGCTGGTTACGGAGTTCCCGTGATTTTACCCATGTGTAAATAAACTATCACTAGTTTCTCTTAGTAAGGCTTTCTAGAAGACATCCTTCCCCATAGATACAGCCTGCATGCTTTGACATGATCATCTAAATAATGGATAAACAAATGAGAAGAAAACAGGAACTATCACTAAAAAAAAAACTTTCTAGCTAAGCAAAATAATGGATGCCTAGGTACACTGAGGGTATTCATATATTTTTAGAAAACTTCCGATAAAGAATTAAAAGGACGTAAATAAAAGTTTCTGACAAAAGCTTACTATTTGAAATGTGAAATATCGTCGGCTACTTTTAAATTAATCTTAATAACAGTTTAATAAATAATTTAACTACTAAATTTAGTTTAGTTTTAAGTTTATTCTTTCAAAATGTCGTACATAAAAAAGCTGTTGATTGAAGGATATGTTTTTGCGCTCATCGAATAGAAATGTTCCTATTCTATAATTAAAAAATGTTGTCAAATGCATAGAATGAAAAGTTTTAAGTTCAAAATAAGCAACATTATTAATTGAAAAAGGGAAAACCGTTGATCATTAATTCTGTGTAGATTGCTGTCTCGAAACGAATACCCTAAAAAGGTACGTACTGTTTCTAATGTTTCTAAAGTTAAATCATTGGTAACAAGGAAAAATTCACCGACTCAGGATTCGACTGCGAAGTCTTTAAATACTAAATAAATAAGATAATAAACAAATATTTACAACTTGAAAACACTACAAAATATGATGTTCTGCAGCTTTTGCTTAGGCATGTGGCTCAAAGTAGAACAATTTGTAGAACCCTATAAAAACTATTTAACAGGAGATAAACGGAATAGAGGAAATGAAATGAGCATAGATTATTTTGAATTAACTGTGACACTTTTCAAAAAGCCTTTCAAACATTTTTAGCTTCGTGGGAATCTTTAAAATGAATCTGATCTTTCGAAAAAAATAACACCAGCTAATAGTATTTTAGCTTGAATTGGTAATCTAGCTCCTAGTGTTATGGCGAATTTATTTATTATATTTTATGTATGTTCCATTTATTATCTAAGTGTAATAATAAATGGAAGATATATAAAATCTAATAAGTAAATGTAATGTGATAAATGGAAATACATTGTGACCCTTGATGAAGCAAGGGACCTAAATGACTGCAACAAAATATGGAACACGAAACCCAACAGGAAACAAATGTATAAACCTGGTTCCGTCAATACATTGAAAGTTTCGGTAAGGGTTTATGATTGTCGAAAGATTCTTTTAAACTAAGAATTTAAAAGTAAGAAGAGTGGAAAGAATGTTAAAATCATCTCAACGTACTATCATGTGAAGGATTTACGTCCAGTATTTACAGAAAAAATTCCATTTTTTTTAAATCCCAGTGACTTTCAAAGAATGAAACTTCATAAAGACAAAGCAATAAATCATACTTCTAAAACTGTATTCCTTGGAAAGATGAAGACTTTTACAGGTATTTTCAAGTACTCCTGCAAAGCCCCCTAATGTCTCACTTATGGTCTATTGTGTCTCTGATCTCTTAAAAAGAGCTCTTTCTAAGCGCAAACCCACCACGATTGACAGGCTCTGTAAAGTAGTGGAAGAGGGATGGAAATCTGTATCCCTGGAAATCTTACTAAATGCCTTGTTGTCAAAGAAAGCACTATGCAGACAGTCCAGAAAAAGGATCTCAGATCGAACATTCAAAAGAATATTTTTAAACATTAATTACACGACCCAGAAATCGTTCTAAAAATATGTAAGTAACCTATATGTATTCTCTTGCTGAAAGGAGCAGTTGATGATAATTATTCTAGACTATTTGACTTCAGTTATCTATCTATTTATTCTAAAATACTAGGAGCTGATGTTGTTTTTTGAAAATTCAGATTCATTTCAAAGATTATCACTAAGTTAAAATGCTTGAAAAGGCTTTTTAAAATGTGTCACAGTTAGTTCAAAATGATCTCTGCTCACTCCTTCTCATCTACTCTGTGTTCTCATTTAGAATTCTTGTCTCATTTCTTGCTTTAATGAGTGCATCCTAAAATGAAACTACAATACAGTTTTTTAAAAACGAAAAGATTCACTGCAACACAAATGTTTTCACTGAATTTAAACTAAACAAATCTCATCTTGCAAATGAATCTGACTGGAAAATTTCTACACTGGAAAATAATTCTTGAGCAATCCAAGCACGTATTTCGTTTTTGAATACTAGGCTTTTCAGAGAAATGCTGGCTTGCTGAATCGTGCACGTCTATCTCTTGGCCAATCAAGATAAAACAATACCATTTCATATCAGATCAAACGACATACATTCTTAATTAGTTGATATAGTTAATCGAGAGCGAGTTGAGGTTCTGTGTAGAGCGACAAGCGTGGAAACTGAGCTCCGTGGAATTGTAAAAAATATGTCGTTCATCTCTATCTGATTGGCCAAATGCCTGATGATGACAAGCACGAAACGTTCTCGTTCTTCATAATTTGCCATTTCAGTAGCAATGCACTGAAACGTTGTTTATCATGGTTGTCAAAATGTAAGCTATTTCATATATTGCATTAGCAGAATTCATTAGTCTTCTGGAGTAAAAATACATTGGAAGTATATTTGTTTGGAAACGTTTTGCCTTTACATGATTTTTAAACATAAAATGATTTACTTAATATATCACAGTTGCAAACCGATTTTTAAAAGACATTTAAAATAATCGTCAATACAAATTACCGTTTAGTTTGCAGCCTGAATGACAGTTAAAGCTATCACATGATTCAGCCATCACATGAGCCATCACAGCTATCACATGATCACATTTGATATTTTATAAAGAATTGTTGCAATCTCTTGTACGTGCTATTGCGATATAAGTGGTTATCGTGCCCAACTATTCATAGGCTATGAGTGAATTTTAAGTTCTTTGTTCATTTTCTCCGCTTCTAGAAACCTAATTGTCTTTTTAATTTATGAAACTCTATGTGATAAATCTTGTGCGATGCATTAAGTACACAATGCAATGCAGACGCCGTATTTTTAATATGCTATCTGCCTGACATTTACATTTCCAACTATTGATTAGCGATTTGGAGGAAAGGAAAAAATAAATGAATTTGAACTTGAAGAAAATTGCGGTTACCAAAGACAGTATTCCTTCTTGCATAATATTTATGCCGCTCAGCCAGGACAGTGCTTAGCGACGCTGACTGCAGTACCAAAAAAGCCCATGTTCGAATCCGGTAGAACGCATGGATGTTTGTAAATGTATAGTGTCTGTGTGGCACGGGGGCACTCTAAATACACAGCGAGCCGAAAGTCCTCTCGAGAGGCTCGTGGTACGGAAAGAGAGGACGAAGACCCTCGAACGCATCCTCCTCGTAGTGCTCTCTATCAAAATTGAGATCAAAACTGAACAAAGTCATATTGTCACCCACGTGGTTCTCAAGGCTCTTGCCAACGACATGCGCAGTCCTGCACTCATTGCCATGATTAATTTCAGGAGCTTGTTCTGATGTTACTTTCAGACAAGTGAGATAAGTCTCAACACAACATAATACTCATTAGCAGCTAAAGAATAGTTATCAGTCAATAACTTTTAATAAGCTAAAATAGAGTAATTTTCATAACTTTTTCTCAAAAATCTTAGCAATCTTCAATGGCATTTTTGTTAAAGGAATCAGGAAAATAATTTTTTTCATTAATGACTGAGAGGAATAAACCATTAAATGTTGTTATTAAACGCTATAACTAAACGCCATTATAAATTATCTAATAGAACCATAAGCATCTTACAATTCGGTATCCTTCACGATGAACTTTTAAAAGAAGCTAGCTCATGTTCAGTCACGCATAGAGAAAACGAAACTTACAATATTACAATACGCGCCGAGTGTGCTACCGTTACACCAAGAAGGCATGATGGAAGGTGAAAGAAAATGCCTTATTGTTACGAATTTCACATTTATTTGGCTATTTATTTAGAATTGCAATTAAAATTCCTTTTTATTTCCCCGTGCAACGCAGACGATTTTTGAAAAGACAGCTGCGTCGAAAAAAAATAGCAATAAAAATAAAAGAGATGTCTTAATAAATAAATATCTCGTAATCACTGTTGCCATCCTGAAAAATCTAGAAATATCGTGATTGTTCTACTGATAATTAAAAAAGCTTATAAAAGCCGAGGTGAAACACCTCATCTCAGTCGTTGTTGTTGTTGCTGTTATACTTGTAGCTGTAAAACGCGAACTGCTGTTTGTTTACTTAATGCTGTATTGATTGTAGCGATTTCGCTGTGAGATAGAATTATTTTATCTGTTTTGAACTGAGTTTTTGTTAAACGTTTGAGATATTGTGATATTGTGCGAAGATCTGTGAAGAAATATTTCCGCATTTTAATTTATTTCTTGTGGAAAGAATAAATTTTTGTTAACTTTTTAACGACTTGTGCATTCAATATATAAGGAACCCGTACGCACGTAACATTATAATATCATCTACTCAACCGCTGTATAAGTATTAAAGTAACTAATAATGATATCTAACTATCTGTTTTAGCAAGTTACTTTCAGGCAAGACTTTCTAAGAGATATCGATTCATTACAGGTGTGGAAAGAGTTTAAATAGTAACAAGTTATCATAAAGTTCCTGTAATCTTACACGAACGAGTTTGAAAGGTTATATTATCGGGAATTTGGAATCACACGGAATCATCGAACATAGGTTTATAACGTAGAATAGCTGTACAAAAAGTAATTTATTAAAATTTTAGCGTAATACAAGAAATGTATAACTAGCACACTGAAAACAGTATGCAATTTTATATTTTTGCGCTTAAACGTCAATGCTTGCATATAGTTTCAATCGTCTGCAACAATGAGTAAACCGAGGAAGACGGTATTTAAGAGATAAAATTTTAAAAACTTAATATAACCGTAATTTTTTTTTTTGTAATGGAGTAATTAAACTGTAAAGCTGCATCATGGATCAAAATGAGAGCTTTATATTTGGCGCATTATTTAATTTTAAAAACCGTCAGATTTTTCTACCAATCTGCTAATTTAAATTTATATACATAAGAAATATTTTTCTCCTTTTTACATGGACATACATGTCTAATAAAATTTCTTTTATTTACATGTATATGCATTATTCTGTGGACAATGAGGAATTTTTTTCAGCTAATACAAACCTTTTTAACACGAAACTCAGCCTAACAATTCAGTATCTGACAGTTGTCCTTCTTTAGAATGTTATCTTACAAGAGCTAAACTTTTCCTTATGTCAAGATTTTTTTGTCATGTTTCCTAACGCGATCTATTCAAAATTCCGTAGCTGATTGAATTGTATTTTCTATTTTTCCAAAGACGAAATGCAACTGGAAGAGAATCCAAAAATAATCTTTCAAAAAAGCATTCTTCTTGTGCACGTATTATATCAAAAATATTCGTGCTTTG
The DNA here is from genome assembly GCA_000611955.2 of Stegodyphus mimosarum. Classification (NCBI taxonomy): domain Eukaryota; kingdom Metazoa; phylum Arthropoda; class Arachnida; order Araneae; family Eresidae; genus Stegodyphus; species Stegodyphus mimosarum. The sequence goes on along the minus strand of KK118684.1, from coordinate 458,670 downwards.
AACACGCACGAGTATTTGATCATTCAATATACTTTTATTCGGATCCTGCATAAATAGTTTCATCACTGTATGTTTTCTAAACGGAAAAATACACGTCAACTGTTTACAAAGACTGCGAAATCCAGAGTTTGGAACACTGCATGAAATCCGAGCTAAAATAGTAGAACATAATAGTTTTAAAAGTATTCCATATTTAATTTTTGACAACTCAAATTCCATTTTCTGTATTTATACTGTAATACTCTTACGTATAAAAATCATTTTATTAAATAAATAATATGTATTTTTATATTAAATAAATAAACTCTATTCATCAAATATTTTTATAAATAATTAGAAATGAATCAAGTATTAAATAACACTCATAAAGGAGCATATCGTGAAGGTTAATTTTTATGGAAGAGATAATTAGATCTTTTCTAGACGTAAACTAAATTCGCTGCAGTCGGTAACTATCAATTTTGAAAGCACGAAACTTTCGCAACAACATGCGCAGCGCCATCTATGGAGGAAAAGGTAGAATAATTTTAATAAAAAAGCATTTTAATAACAAAGTATTTATAAAATATGGTACGTATAAAAATGTGGAATTTTAGTCAAGAATTCATTTATTAAACAGTTTTTCGAACAACTTTTTACAGGAAATGTTTTACGCTCTATTGGCACGAGTAACGATGAATGAAAATAAAATTATCAGTTTTTAAGAAGGCATGTATTTTGGTCGTAAGACTTATTTCCGTACAAAATAACGTAATTTTAAGCGCATTGTCATATAAATATTAACACTTCTTATGTTAACCGAAGAACCTTATACTGGTAGGTAAGACTGGCAAGGAATATTTTCATTTTCTCAAAAATTGAAAATATTTCTTCTCCTTTTCGGAATTTTCTTTTCAAGAGTACCGTAAATACGAGCCACTTTCTCACACAGTGCCTTTCACAAAGGCATCCGTACCTTAAATAAATAGTTCTAACGTGTTTGCCATAACCTAACAATTTATTTGTCACTGCTTATCCACATCATTAAAATTTTATTGTTACCATGAGTTGTTTTTTAATTTTTCTTTTCTTAGGTTTTAAAGTTTTTTCTGAAAATATTGGTTATTCTGCATCGTATTTTCTTAGCGATACTTTTAGGCATCATTTTTATAACTCGTAACTGTTTCTTATCTTTAATTTCGTTATTTATAAAAGATATATCCTACGATAATCATATATATTTTTTCTTGTCATCGTTCAATACCTCAATTTGTTACGCTCCTTTCCTTTCACATTAGCAGTTAAACAATTTATTACATCAATCAAGCATAGCTTACAAAACTAGCGCCGACTCAATCAGGTGCTTACAGCCGTCTTTCAAGAGTGTGGTGTCCACGCCCAGTGGTTGCCGTTGTTGTTGTTGCGACTTGCCTGACAATAACATCAAGCTTACGAAATTCATCATGGCAAGGAGTGCAAGAGATTGCGCCTGTCGTTAGCAAGAGCCTTGAGTACCATGGAGGTAACTTTGCTCAGTTCCGCCCCAAATTTTGATGGAGAACACCCCGAAAAAAGGGTCTAAGGGTCTCCCACCCCTCCTCGCCTACTAACAACCTCTCGAAAGGACTTTTGACTCATCGCATATTTACGTAGAATATCCCTCATGTTACGACTTTAGGCCGTTTTCCCTAGCGATGGATTTTATCTTTCTCCTTCCCTCTCCGATGGGGTAAAATACAGTTCAGTTAGTTACGTTCCTGATGCCGTGATGGTGGTTGTGTTCCATCACGATGACATATATTATAAGCTTTGTTTGTTAATTTGTTTATTATTATGTTAGTTAATAAAATAGAAAAGGAATAATTGACTGATCAATGGAATAAATATGGAACATGGACATAAGTTTACACACCCCATGCGGTACAGACACTATACAATCACCCATATCTTTTCCGTGATCCGAACCCGGGCCTTCAGGGTAGCAGTCAGAATCTCTAACCACTATCACAGTTGAGCGGTAGCCAAGTGGTAAGACCGCTGAACACTTGTATTTGGACTCGGGCTCAAATCCTGGCAAACGGGTTGGTTGCGTGAAATGTTTCGTAGTTTTGACTTATGTAATGTGAATACGAGCCACTTTCTCTTAAACGCCCTCCCCGAAGCCAACCGTTCCCTTAGACTAATAGCCCTAGCGTGCTTTGCTGTAATCCAGTATAAGAGTTTGGTAGATGAGCTAAAATATCGCTGAAGATAATTTGCAGCTAAAAGAATTCTCGACACTAAAACTTTATCGCAAAGAAAACGTGATTCGGTATAGATGATAAACAGCGTTTCTTTTGCGCATTTTATTCCTAACGCATTTGCTTTAATATACGTTTATTGAATGATTAATCTTACACCAGCCGCTCAACATTAAAATATGAATCACATGAGGGTTTTGTTCACATATAGGTTCCCATGACGTTTTAATCACTTGATAATGATACTTTTATGCTTTAGCAACTATCGTGAGAGAAAATCGGGAAGCATAAAATGTGCAATGTGAAAATAAATACTATTCAAATATGCATGGGTATAAGAAAATCTTAACAGGAAAACGCAAAATGAATAAAATTACGCTTGCATTTATTTATCTGCAAAGAGTTTCTAACTTGAATGCCTTTCTTTTCTCCTGTAACTTCAACACTCTATCTCCAAATGGCTACATCATTCATATATAAATTCATTTCGTGGTAATCTATGCGTATTCTGTTAGGAAATATGAATATCTTTTTCTTGAAAAATGCTATTGCATTTCTCACACCTCTTGGTAATATGATCTGCTTAATGATAATCAATACAAGTTTCAATTATTAATTCATATTCAATTTACGGAAAAAGCATTTCTTTAAGGGGCTTGCAATAATGATGTTTTAAACAAGACATGATACATCGAAGAAGTGTCATTTCAAAGAGATGGTCATACTTAAAGAAAGGAACGTTAGTGGGATCCGAAGAAAAATCATCTCGTGATGAGAAAAGAAACCTGGGTGGAAGAAAAATACAGGCATGACAGTGGGTGAATGGTTGGCAACGTAATTTATTCCATGAGTAGAGAAGACACGTAGTAATGCATGGCAGCAATTGCAGTTTAGGTAATTTTTATTATTTGATTACTACAAAGCACAGGAGACAATCCCCTAAGAGAAGGGTTGTTTTCGTAGAGAACTTCCTAATGGAAACTGAATTATATTCATATAACTCATGGGGAAAAGTAACTATGCACCTAGCCTCTGAGGCTGGGTTTGAACTTCGGTCGAGATACCAGCAATCAGCGATCATATCCGCTCGGCCACTAGTGAGGTTAAAGTCCAAGAAGGTCTCAAGAAGATGAGTTGCATGAGCAAAAAGAACCTAATATTTGAGGAGAACCGCTAAATGAAGTTCGCTGATTAATTCGCTTATTTTTGAATGAACTTTTTATTTTCTCTGAAGGAGTCACAAAGTGGAGCAGATGGATTGAACGCTAAAGTGGATCGCATGACAGAGAAGGAAACTTTCCTCTTCCACCTGAACTCTAGTGGAGACGTTTTGTTCAGGACAGGCTGTGGTCTAAGAATGATGTCAGTGATTCTGCGATTTGCTCCCTTGATATGAAGGAATAAAGATAGGCGGGAGTCGACCTTCAATCTAAAATCACTTACTCTTGAAATGTTCTATCCAAGCAGACATGGTTTCAAATTGTCGAGTGTCTTCTTATGCCTTTTAATAATCAACAGCTTTGATTTAGATGAATTAAATATAATTGACTATTTAGTACACAATAGCCTCCGATAGTCTTGAGCTTCTCTTGTGCACTTTCAACGGCTTGATTGGGGTTCATCGACTTGGTAATAAACGTTGCGTCACCAAATTAGCAAGCACCCGGGCAATGGAGATAGCAGTTTTAATTAGCTGCATTGATAAGCCCATAGATAAGCTCTGTAGGATCCCAGCTTGGATGCTGGAAGTCTCTAAAAAGCATTTTCTGTACTTGACGATAAAAGGCCTGTTGGACAGGAAGTACTTTAACAGGGTTATATTTCATTGTGAAGTGGATGAGCTTAAAGATTGTTCAAGATCCCAGACGCAGTCAAACGCTTTAAAATGCTCTCTGTGCGAGGTGTTATGTAAGATTTGTTTCGAACTGGGGATGAGTTTTAGCAATTTATCCTAAAGATGGAGATTTCTTTCCGTAGGGACCGTTTATAGCATAAAAGTACCGTGGTCACATTTAACAATATATGACGTGTAAGATTTTATATCTACCTTCTGAATAACAGTTTCGATAAGAGAAGTGTTTTTCACAGGAATAGTAATCAAAAAAGGAGACATCCTCATATCAAAATTCCCCTAGATGTTATTGTTCAAAATTTTGTGAAACAGTGTACAAATTTATTTCATGGCAATTATGCAAATTTAAGCTTTCAAACATAGATTTCTGGAAGATAATCTTGTAGGGTTTCCCTTATTTTGCATAACAAATTTATTTTAAGTTTGATGCCTTTCCTGAACTCCTCAACTTCCCCTCGCATTTCTCGCCAGGATGTAAATTTAAAGTTAAGTGAAGGGAGTATTTAAACGCTTGTATCTCTGAGTTTATTCAGAGCATGTTTTTTCTAGCCAGTGTACGTTTCGTTGCTATCTCGCTGTTACGCTTGTACGCTTCTTAGCCATTTCGGATTATTGTCACGCCTGATAGGTTTTTGTTGAGTTAACCTGTTAGGCGTAACTTAAAGTGTTAATCAAGTACAATTCTACTTTTAGTTTAACTTGATTTATTATTCTACGCTTACGTTCCACTGCAACTGGTCGGTGTTGTTGTAAAGCACAAAGTCCGTGCCTTTCTGTTCTGATTTTTTAAATTAATAAAGAGTCATTTTCGACCTTCTTCTGTGCTGGTAATTCATTCAAGCCTATGCAAGAATCCGCCAGGCTCATTGTATGATTTAGTTAAGTTTTTGGGGAATAGAAAAGACAGATCTTACAATCTGAAGTCAGACAAGCATCGCCAAATTCCCACTGAAGGCTTTTGGAGAAATGCTAAAATTCAAAACTTCTATATTAGCTTTTATGTAGACCTTAAAATGTAATGCTAAAAAAATTAGACAAATTTTTCTCGGTCAGTTTCTAGAGGCTATAATGTTTTTGGAAATAAGAAACATAAAACATTAGCTGTGTTCTTGCTAAGATTTGGACCACGGATCTTCTAATGCTATCTGGTTGTGATAACAACTTGCACCACAACAACAAGCACCAACGAAATTCAATAATGTTTTCACAAATTCTGTATTCTTAACTGTTCCTTTTTATCAAAAAACAGAAGTAATGCCAGATAATTTTGACAATTTGTTTTGAGTCCAAATTTACCTTTTTCAGAACTTAATACTGTTTCTAAGGATCACCCTAAGATAAGGAATGATTTATAAACTGTAATTCTCTCTGCAAATATTCAAAACATTTTTAAGTTTCGTTGTGTTTATTTAAAATTTTATGTAAAAGGCTTTACATGATCAAACTGATAGAAATCAAAAAACATATATTGTTTGATTCATCTCTTGAACTGAAAACCAAGATTCAAAAACCTTTCTAATCACATAATCTTTTCGAAACGCCACGCAAAATAATTCTCAACTGAATCTTATTGTAATAGCATTACGTAACAGCTTGATAAACAGTACGTAACAGCTTGATAAGTGATTTGAACGAATTTCTTTAAGTATAAACTTCAATTAAATCTCAATTCATTAACATATACAAAGATATAACTAAAAACGTAATTCTTTAATGTACTCAAAATGAATGCAGATTTGAGTACTGTAACCGAATTCTAGCGTGACAGATAGTTCTTCCGGTAATTAATGACTTGTCACAAATGTTTGTTTGCGGAATGTGTGGCATTAGTAAAGGTCTCAATGCATCTCAATTAATACTTAGCGTTATGAATCATCTGTACCAGCACGACATAAATTTTAGCCTTATTATAATTCATTGCTGATGTCAACGGAAGATGCAACGCCTAGGACATTCGTTGTTAACTAGTCTTGTGTTAAGAAATTTATTTTTGGTAAAGACGTTTTTAGTTGTATCAGGTAAATATGGAAAATGGTTACAGTGAGTGTTTTTCTGAGTACAAAAAAAAGCATGTTAAATGCGACTTCCTGTATTTTTAGCTTTTAAAGAGTTTTTATCAATATATTATTAGAAGCACTAAGAAACATTTGTAGGATAGGAATCCACTTTTCCAAATAACTTTGCTCTTCTTTGGAGGGCATCGCTTTACACATCGCGATATACAATGATGTTTTGTGTTATTATTTAGTTTTATTCTTAGGCATACATTATCTCAAACGAAATTTGGAATGAATAATCTTCCACACAGACAAAATTTTTTGTAATTTATCCCTAAATTTAGTCTAAATCAGTGGTTCAAATTGGTGATACCCGAAGCAATTTCATACGGTCGTGAATACGTTTGATTCCTGTGTGTGTTGCAAATACGGTATTGTAAAGATTCAAGATTTTAGTTATTTGATGTCACAGTTTATATTTCTTTACGACTAAACACAGGCATGAGTAACGCATCAGGAAATCTATAAAGATTTTGGAGTACTTATCTACTATCGCAACCATCTTGGAGCAAACTGGGTTTTTTTTACGGATGGAAATGTAAAAGTTACTTAGCATATGCAAGTTGGTGGTTTTCGGGCCTTCTTTTTTTAAAAGTTTCCAAACTATCATATTTATAATAAGTTTGGCAAACAGTATCAACATAGGAAAAGAAAACATACTTTACTAATTTAAAATACAACTTTGAATTATTAAATAAGGATTATGTCATACATTAAAAAAAATAAAACACTTACATTCTTTTTCGAATCTCCTGCAATTTCTTTTTTTTTTCGTTATTCTTCTCCCGAAGTACACAGAGATCTGTTGTCACTTAAAAAACATCACAGAAATTGCGGAGACTCGGCTTCGTGCAATCTTCAGTCCCATCGGTTATCTAAAGGAAAACAGATTTCGCCGTTGTTCCCTTAAGAAAATTTTCAACAAAATTCTGTATTACTTCCGAAATTTTACCGTACTTTCTTTCATAGCTGGCGAATTTCACAAGCTTATACTTTAAGACAAAATATATCACGATTTGTATATAAAAACTGTTGAAACTTGAAAATACAACAAAATAGAACGCATGCGAAAATAGCGGAGTTGTTTGACTGAAACGATTGTTATGGGCATGGTTGTCGGAGGAACGCATGCGCATGTTTGCCAGAGTTTGGCACTTTCTGAAAACTTGACTACTATTAAGACAGTTGCGACAGAACGTAAGTACCGGTTTTGGTTCGATTTAGTTTGTTTAATTATAGCAAAGCATTCGAGGGCTATCTGCCTAAAGAGAGGGGTGTCTTCATGGAGAAATATCTAAGGGAACCTGGATCCTATTAAAATTACACATGGAGAAAACCACGAAAGCGCCCGTGCTGTCAACCCGTTCGCCGTGAAAATAAGCCGGGGATCTAACTGCCAGTTTTTCAGCGACTTGATCACTCAGCTGCTAGTGAGCCATCCGTTAAGGAAGCTAATTAATTCACAGTATGGCATCAATCTTATTCAAAGTTTTGAAGTTTGTATTAACTTTTATTCGTACTTATGTTACAAAATAAATAGTTACAGAATAATACTTCTGTTCGGTTACGAATTTCTGAGTTAAGTGTAATCGCTTTCTTTGGGAATACATTTATACGTGAACGTCTCTTTCTCATAGTTAAAAATTAATAAAAAAAGAACCCAAGTGACCGACGAGCATATACAATCCATGATGAAGATAATTTCTGGTAATTTATCTGTAAGGCTACAAACATTATCAAAATCGAAACACCACAAGTGTCAGGCTGCAGTTAGAAATAAAGAAATTCATATTTATTTACATACAAACATATGTATTTCTTATGAGTCGCTGAAAAATTTAGTAAATAAGAGAATGAAACTAAGTTGTTACTCTCAAGTTTTGTACTATACTCAAACCTGTTTTTGTGCGGTAGAGGAAGACCGCATAAAAAAATCGGGCGAAACTTCATGAATAGCTATAAAAAATAGAATCATTTAGAGTTGACTTTTTTTCAGTTAGCATGTAGTCGGTGATCAGCTTTTGCTACGACTGTTATTTCACTAGACGCTTATATATGACTCGGTAGCCGGATATACAAGATTGAAGCTCCTTTTTTAATTGATTATTTATTATTTAAAATGATTATTTAAAATGACTACTAAAGAGGAATCACGGGACTATCGGTTGTTGAATCACTATGATGTGATATTTGTGGGGGGAAAACGTAAACTCATAAGAAGTCATCAATACAATACAAATTACGTCACGGACACTGAGTTATTTCACTTACCTCATGAAACTCATTTCGCTTTTGGATACGAAAGAAGTAACAGAATGGTGAAAAACGTTTTAACCAAACAAACAAAACCATTTCACGTAATTATATTAGAGTATATATCCACTTTTGTGAGGCCTCCCAAGAAAAACAAAAAGGTATTAAAAAGTGTATTTCAGTGTTGTGAATAACACGAATTTTTCTGAATTTAATACCCCCATTGTCAGATAGATCTTTATTGATTTTCACTCTCAGTCAGAGAGAAAATACAAATTCATTATGGTGTATTACGATCATTTCAGTAAATTTATGCGTGTTTTGAATAAAAGTCTTTAATGGCAGTCTTTCATTCCTTTTTCAAAATAGCATTTATATTTTTGAGGAATGAACGTCTTTTAAATAACAGCCTTATTACGGCCTTTTCTTTGTCTAAACAGCATTTGTCATTTTAGAGAATGCCCATGCATTATATGTAAAGTATATAATAATTCTCATACTTAATAATTTGCCTAAGAACGTCGGGCATTACATAAAATGCCTAGGTATTCTAGAGAACACCGGTATTTTATACATTGCTGGTGTCAGATACAATTAGTAAATTTAGTTGGTCAGCAGACAGTTGGTGATCCTTCAATATTCTGATGAATGAGACTTTTTTCTACAGATCTGGTAGTTTTGAAGTAAAATTTTCTGAAGTCTATCTATCACTAGTCATCAGGTGTCCCCGTGTTCAGTCACCTGTCAATCACTAATTGGTTGGTTACTCAGTTCGCATTGCTACATAGGTAACCATACGGCTTATAAAGCTTGTTGTGTTTTTATTAAATCTATCATGATTTGTGCTTCATTAGATACTTGTGTTTGTAACTGCTCCTAAGTTTTGGAAGTTGTTTTTGAAATTATAAAAAATGTACCCAAGAGAAATTTTTGTAGGTACCAACCGTCAGATTTCAGACAGAAAATAAATATAAATTTTAATTTGTTTCCTGTAAGTTATTATAATTAATATTGCTTATGTATCTTTTGCAAATAGTTTATAAGTGAAATTTTAAATTTAATTAAAAATTTTTATTTTGTTGATAAAAATTTCCATTTTGTTAAAACACAAATCAGGCCGTGAACAGCTTTTGGATCATGCATTTGGCCCCCATGTAATTATAGTTTGATACCATTAATATTCGGGATGATTACAAAATATCTTGCAGAAGTGTCAATGTAAGCAGACGTGGCCGAAATAAGCAGATTTTGCAATGAAATGTGTCGACGGAAATGGTACTTTGATGAATGAGGTGGTAAAGAATGTTGTTGAGTGGCAAATAAAGTATGCATCTCCACATGAAAGCGGATCTCGCAGACATGCGTTTGATCTGCTGACGGATCAAAATATATACTCGAAAATCTTTCTCTGTACCTGTTCCATTTAGTCGTGCTTACCAGCGACAGAGCTGGTTGCATGGACTGTTTCATTGTTTATCCCTATATGCAACATGTATATGAGCCAGTTTCCCTTAGAAAATCCTCCACGAAGGCATACCTCCCCTTAGATATATGCAGATAGCCGTCGAGTGCTTTGCTATAACCAAATAGACCTGATCGCTGACCCCGTCCCAAAAAGACCTGATCCCCGTTTACATTCAAATAAAAAAATTTTAAATTATAACAGTAGGGGATTTTACATCAAATTCAGTTACAGTTTTCTTCATCATCTTTCAATTGGGCTTCAGTCATCTACTTCCGGTCATCTGGAAGGAAATCTTATAAATACATGATTCTAACACTAAATAACACTTTAACTTCACACTACAATCTTTTATTAAGTTTCTAACCTTTTTGCACTTAGCATAGCTTTTTCAATTTTTCCGCACATTACGGTGTTTCATGCATTCACAAATATTAAATTACATTCATGCTTAAATTTTAAACTTTAATCCCCTTTTGGTTCTCCACAATGTGTGGTGTGAAAACGAAAGTGTACTATGTTATAGTGGCACTGACACTTAGGGAAATGAAGGCTTATAGGAAAGTAACTTAAAATAGAATTTGATTTGTTATTTAAAATAAATATAAATCCCTACAGGGTAATACTAAAAATTTGAATTCGTTTTTTTTTATTTGAGTGGAGCAAAGTACATAACGGTTATTTGTCTGAAGAATACCTTCACAAAAATGATGTAAGAAGCAGAAATATTCAAAATTGTAATTAACGGAAAAATATTAAAATTTACCTGTACTTTAAAGCAGTTTAATATGGAAATAAATTAGTTACGGTTGTGAGTAAATTGCATCAATATTCAGTACAAAAATGTAATAATTACACCTCAGGGAAGAATAAATATTATTAGAAATTGAGAAGCAAAGTTGTAATTGGACAAACATATAATTTTTTAAAAAAATCTTATTTTGCAGAAGCTTTAACAATATTTATATATTTTGAATTAAGTACAATTAAATTGGTTTATGGATAAAAATAACTCCCAATTACTATAATAATATCTTTTCATCATTGTTATATCGCTCACATTTTTTATTTAGTTTCTGTACTTTCCTTAAGCAATTTTGTTTTACGCTAATCATTTGTAATAATAATTTTCCTCAATGTTGCACAATAAACAAACTTATTTTTTTAGACTAAGACATTTTTAGAATCAGCTAATACACATCAAATAATCCGCCACTAGTTAGTTGGAATTTGATTGTATCTATACCTTGAATTTTCCTAGGTGCCCTTAAATTTGCATACTTTGGGAATGAGCTGAGTAATAAAGGATAAGTAAAAGGTAGCAGAACTGAATAAAATAGTATGACTTTATTCTTCGTCTTTCATAGTTGTTTCCCAAATCTCCTTCGCATTATGAAAATTTTAATTCTTTAAAATGAATTCACTAAAATTTAATTTCTGCTAACCCTAGAAGATTTCGAATAAATATCACTCAAAATATTATTCAAATATATAACTTCTAAAAAAACTTCACTTAAAATGTAACACTTTCTTATTTTATTAAACAAAGTACAGCAAACCTATTTTCTTCATCACATGAATATTTATAATGTCTCCATAAACTTAATACAATTTTCCACTGATGATGCGAGGCTGTTTTTATACTCTCCCTTATTCCTCATGTTCTTCGTCAAGACGCAAGTCATTATCTACACCATGAGTACCCAGCTGTGGGAAGTGTCATTACAACAAAACGAAATTCAGTTGCTGGAAATTATGATGCACTCTTCTCGCTTTGTGAAAGCGACCAGAACAATGCTTTGAAGTTAAAACTTCTTCATTTAATACCTCCGAGACAAAAAAGGTTAAATGGAAAATGTAATTGCATCTGAGGAAGTGCTTTAGAGTAAGGCAAGATGAAAATATTCTTCACAGTTACTCTCAAAAAATGGCTGTAAAAGAAATTCGTCTCTTTCTTTAGAAAGAAATTTAACAAGGATACAGAATTCAAGCTCTTTTATTGTTGTTCTTCTTCTTAAACAAAGCATCTTTTTTTGCTTGGACTTGGTTATAAATAAAAGAAACCATTTTAAAAAAATGTAATAAGATAGCTATTAATTTTCCTTAGTTCTGTTAAAGCCAGGTATTCATTCAAGTCAAAAAGAATTTTTTTCAGATAACAAAGCAAGAAATGTACTTCTGTTTTTAATAATAAATGCATTTAATGTACGATACATAGTATAACTGTGTGGTATTGTGCCTGTAAACTGTTGTTATCCACACAAAATTTGACTCTGATTCGGAGCTTCCATGAATTTTTAACAATTAATGGACAAAGGTACTGAAGGACAGGAAACCCAGTATACGATATGTTTTGGTTATCAATAAGTGTAAAAACACCCTATGAAGTGTATAAGGTATTTCTCCCGCCTTCTTCGCAGGCCTTTGTGGTGTAGTAGTCAGTACACTCGACGCGTATTCGAGAGGTCCGTGGTTCGAGTCTCGAGGAAGGCGTTACTCATTTTTTTCTCTCTTACTTCCAAAAATTCTAATATCTCTACAAATGTATTACAAATCAAATTTACGAGTATTTGCGGCCAATTTCTTGAATTATTGCTCAGACAACCATGGCCAAAGTTTGAGAAACGAAACAACTCTGCCAGTTCTAGTCTTGTACTACTAGAATTATAAGGTATTTCTTCTGCCATCTTAACATGCCTTCATGGTGTAATGGTCTGCATCCTCGACGCGTATTCGAGAGGTCGGTGGTTCGAGTCCCGGCGATGGCATTGCTCATTTTTCATTTTTTCTGCTTACAAAAAAGTACCTAATATCTCTGCACAGTGATTGTTATGTTTTCCGAAGCAGAAGCCATGTAAAATTTAGAAAAAATGACAAAAGCTAGTCGACCAAAGCTAAGTGGTGAAGGTTCATCGTCGATCACGTTTTAATTCGATTACCACTATAGAAAATCTTTGTCGAGATTCGAACCACGAGTTCCCTGTTTGCTAGTTGGATATAATAACTTAATTTTCCATAACAGCACGCATTTGAAATGCGATAATTTCTTATAATCCTTTTCAGCAAGTACATAAAAAAAGCACATTGTGAACATCGAGGACGTTTTCTTGTACACGAATTCAAGATTCAGCCTGAGAATATCACTCACACTTAGAAAAAAAGAAACCTTAAGACTAAAGTTAGAAATATACGTGCATCATGAAGCGTCGTCGAGTTTTGAAATGTGATGAATGTTTTAATGCTTACTTACAGATGAAGGAAGAATAAATGAATCTTGTAGAATACCTACTAGCAGATGTCTCCAACATGAAACCACACAAAAGAAAATTTACAGAGGAGAAACTTCAGGGTAAAATTCCAGTCTAACGTCGCCTTTTGCAATACGATTCTAAAATTCCTTTTACCTAATTTTAAATGATAATTCAATCTGAATCAAATTAAAAGCAGTTGCATAGAGATTTCTAATGCATCTTACAATTTCTAATACATCTTTAAGTTTTATGGCATACCATATTTATAGTAATGCGTTGGTCGGTATGCTGTAAATATGGTATGTCATAAACGTTATTGGGTTAATAGGTAACACAGTTAATAGGGCCTAATTACTGTGTCACTGGGTTCCCCTTTGATCCTGTGTGATGTTTTGATGCTTCTGGTTGAGTCTTTTTGAAGACGAAATACCATATATCATACATGGTGAGTCCCAAAGAAGACATTTCGCTGCAGAGTGTTACGCAGATCTGGGCATACCAAGCTGAACACCCAAACGCAAAGACATATCATATATTTAGTAATCACGAGCAAATCAAAACATTTTGTTTCCTTCGCAAGAAAGTTCAAGAGATTGGCAACTTTGCGCACAATGCAAAAGGGTGGTCACGTATAAAATAATGCATCTTTTCTTAATGGTTACATGGTACGTTGAAAGTAAATCTCCAATATTTGGGGGAAAAAATGTTTCGAACAGTGTTTTCTGGGAAACGTATTCCCATCCGAAAAACAATTTCTTAACTTACCGGAAAATTCCTTGACACAGGATGTATGAATGATCAGCAGATGAACAAGGGAGTGGTCCCAAAAATCATAATGATGCATGAAAATACGAAACAGAGGAGACAAAGCATGGTACAGATCCCTAAAATTTGTCCTCAGCGGAGATCATCTCAGTTACGCATTTCTGCGCGTTCATTGCCAAGAATTTTTCGACTCTTCCTGGGAAAATTTCAGTTTTTTTACCAACCGTAATACATGGACTTATAATAATCTCCAGTACTGCGAAACTCAACCAACAACATGTCACAGAGACGAAATCAATTTTGCATGTTTGTTTTAGTCTAACAAGCATCACCTGTGCATCCATGGATTCATACACAAGCAAATTCTCTTGAATTTGGAAGAGGAGACATCTATTTTGAGATCCTTTCCTGATCATTTAGCTATCTCTTTGCAGTCATCCTTAATAAGGATTTTGTGTTCACATACTTGTCAATCCTGACTTCCTTGAAAGTGAAAATGCAGATTGTATAACTACCACTTCCCTGATATAACGTCACCATGCCGGAAGAGTTTGTCATCAAAACTATTCAGGAGACTCCGAATACAAGCATGATCTTTTTCCAAGCGAATGCTCCACAGCTCATACTGTAGAGTTATAAGGTTTTTCCGAATCAAGAGAAGTGAAAAATGTCCAGTGCCCTCGCTGGAACTCGAACTCGGGCCTCTAGAATTCGCGCCGAGTGTGCACGACGGCATGCAGAAAGGAAGGAGAAAATACCATATAATACTACGTACATAAACATAGAAGTGTTAAAAGGAAAATGCTCAAAGGAACAGTTCTTCTTTAAATTAAATATCTCATGGGTCCTGATGTCCTTTGATCATACCCTTTTCCTGATTCCTTCGTATAGGGATTCACTAAAGAAGAAATTGTTGAAAAAAGGCGCTGAGTATCCCAAAATGAATGTTAAAGCAACTGACAGTTCTGAATACTGGTCAGTGTTCTATCGACAGTTGTATGAAATTCTGCACTTCGTATTGAGATATGCACGGAAAAGAGGAATCGCCATTTTGAATATGCACTTTCACTTTCTTCGATGATTGTCTCAGACTAAAACTTCCAAACACTGAATATTTTTCATTACTGAAATCCAGCGGTAAACTTTTATTAAAAGGTGTGTTAAAATATGCTTAATTCTAAAGCATTGAAACTTAAATGTCTGCTGCTCAAAGATTTGCACATAGTTGCGATTTAAGACTTGTAGAGATTTTAGGTTATTTTGAAGACGGGAAAAATCAGCAATGCCCTCGCCCGGACTCGAACCTCAGATCTCTCGAATACGCGCCGAGTGTGCTAAACATTACACCACGAAGGCATGTTAGAAGACGGGAAAAATACCTTATATGTACCCTCTTTTAAATGCCGACTGGGGATTAGGTGACCTAGTCGCCAAATCCTAGGGGTGGAAAATCATCATCAACCACCTTTTAGTTCGGGCGCCACTGTAGAGACATTAGGATTTTTGATGCAGGAGACATGAAAAATGAGCAATGCCCTCCCCAGGCCTCGAATCTGGATCTCTTGAATATTCGCCGAGCGTGCTGACCGTTACACCGAAGACATGCTGAAAGGAGAGAGAAAATACCTTATATACTCCGCCCCCTATTTTTAAAGGGCGACTGGGGATTAGGGGACCCAATTGCCAAAACCTGGTGGTCGGGAATCCTCAACCACCATTTTCTTAGTTAGTTCGCCCCTGTAGATTTATTAGGTTATTTTCGATGTCAAGAAGCTAAAGAAATGAGAAAAGCCCTCTCCGGGACTCGGACCTCTCGGTTACGTGCCGAGTGTGCTGACCATTACACCACGAAGGCACGCTAAGAAGGCGGGAGAAATACCTTAGATATTGAGGATAAGCCTAAACACAGAGCGGTGAAATAACGATATTATTATTATATCAAATATTTAAGACAAGATTTTACACTTTGCTTGGCCATAACAGTATCCATTTTGATGTTAATGAAAAAACATAGAAATCATCATTAAAAACAACACCTAGTATATAAATGAATTGGATTTACAGAAGCAAAATATGAAAATTTTTGAAACCCTACGCTTTTTGTAAGCAATTTCGGAATGAAATTAGATGAAAACTAAACATGTATATATAGCAACATAAGGAAATAGGAAAACATGAGGATTTTCTAAATACAGAATTTCACAAACAGTAAGAGAACGTAAAACTATAAACATAGTTAGTAAAAGAAACAACTAAAGGAAACAGGATTTCAGAGAATCCGAAATAAGAAAAGTAACAAAATTTATATTTTTGGGAAAAGGAAATCTGAAAAAAGGAGATTAGAATAAAAAATAATAATATAAATATAAAAAAAAGAAATGCGTGAACAAAATACTATTTCTTTAAGGTGTGGGTTGAACGAAATAACAAAATCAATACATCTGTTCACACAAGGAACCTTAGCACTATTTGGCTTTCGCAAGGATGCATATATTTCGCTCTCTTATCCCATTCTATGCTTCAGCATAATATTTCCAAGCTATGATCTGATTCTTCGAGACAACATGGGAAGCTAAAGTTTCCTATCTTTTCTTCACAACTTCGCAAAGTGATGATTCGAAAGGTGGCAAGCTGGCGTTGCTGTTGGCGTCATATTTCCTTTCTGTCGTGTTTTCAGCGATGTCATTACTACAAATAGTATCACAATGTTTTTTTTAAAGTATATGCTGAAATTTTGCTTTATTTTTGCTAAGAAATTTTTTTATCTTTTTGGATAAAATTAAAAACGACGTGTGATAAAGGGAGTTATAGCAATCTCATATTGTTTAGTTAGATTAAATTACTATTGTTTTATAATAAACATGTCTCTTCAGCGCCATAAAGGTCTTTAGAGGTTGCTTACGTTTCGCTCATGCCAAATCCAAAAGCAAAAATAAAGCTGTTGCAAAACTTTTATAAACATCTCCTTTATGTTGGTTGTCCATACAGAACAACGTACACTGCGGGGAAAAAATATAAAAATAAATAAAATCTGAAATGTTTCAGATTTTAAATTACGTCCAAAGGCGCGTTTTGTTAACGTTTTGTATGTTACCTTTATTTATCAAATATCATGTTCTTCGCACTTAAACCATAAAACTCAATTCAAGAGAAATATCGCAAAATAATTTTTAAATGAGCATATCTTTAGAATTTCCGATACGAGGTTTCGCTCGCTTTAGATAAAACGGCCTTTTTTTTGCCTCGTAGAGTGTTGCCATTGCTCGCTTTTAAATTGTTTGATTTTATTCAGCAAAAATTCGTTAACATTTTACAAAATATGAAACAGATAACAAAACAAATTCCAAATTCGGCTTTCCAGATGCGCATATTCGGGTGGAAACATATGTTATTCAAAATCAGATGGCTCTAGGTACCGTTGTTTTATCACATTTGGAGATATATAAATACATTTAATCAGAGTCTTCATTATTTAATTTTCTTAATATAATACAGTGCTGCAATATTTGGTGGCAACAGTTTGAAAAGTGATTGAGACTTTTAATGTTGCCAACGCAGAATCGCAAAAAGAAAACAATAGTCCTTCAGGGACAAAGTCCCTTTGGACTAAAAAGACAATTCTATATCTCCCGTTCTACTAGGCCGATTGACGAAATTAAAATTGCGGTTTTCGTGTTTCGAAAGCGCGACATAGGATATATATTAGATTTACATATAGCCAATTGTCCTAACATGGGTATTTTGACACAAAAGCGGACGTTTTCTGAAATAACACACCAATGTTTTTCGACATTTCGATTCTACGACTCAAATTAGGCCTACATATTAAATTTCGTAATTTTTAATGAGAATTTTATGGAGAAATTTTTAAATTTATCTTGGCGGATTTTTTTCAGTTTGTACAAGAATAATTCACTCTGCGAGCTTCTTAATTTATAGCAACCTATTTTCCTTTCCTCTTTTTCATTGTCTACAAACGGAAAAAAGGCATCGTTCTCCTTTTAAATACTTTTAACAAAGTGCGTAAACCACATTTTCGTTATTATCCCTTATAATAAATACTGCAAATTTTAAAACTCGCCAAAATGTAAATTAATGTATATCTTAAGACATTCTAAATAACAAATTCGAATTTTTGTAGGTTTGCTTAAAATTACATTTACTTTAAGATGATAGCAAAAATTTTATAGATTATAGCTCAAAATTGTTTTCGAAAAATTTATAAAAATTATTTAAAAATACAAATTTTAAAAAATAAATCATAAAAAATTTATTTGAAATGAAACTAAATTTCGAAATATGAAAGGAAGAATCAAATAAGTTTAATAATAAAAGAGATATTAATAAATATGTACCAAATTCAATTAACATTGAGGAGCTAAAATTTTGAGAGTTAATTTTTTAAACACTACTTCTGTGATTTTGACAAAACTTGGCGGTTTGGCATAATTTGAGTCGTAGAATCGAAATATGAAAAACGTTGGCATGTCATTACAGAAAAAAATCCGATTTTGTGTCAAAATGCATATATTAGAACAATGCTATATGTAAATCTAAGGCATATCCTAAGTTGTGCTTTCGAGATATGAAAAACGCAAGTTGAATTTCGTCAATCGGCCCAGTACAAGGGGAGATACAGAAATGTCCCATTTTTTTACGTCATTGAAAATTGATAAAAACTTCTGATATTAGTATTTGGGAAAAAATTATATTAGAATTTACTGTGATAGTATAATTAATGGACAACATTTAGGCCTCATATTTAGTAGTAGACTAAGATCCAAAGTTTCGTGTAAAAGTAAAATTCTTAAAACCATTGTCCTTACGTTTATATAACATCAAAAGGGTATTTATATAAAAACATACTTCGTATGCTAAAAATAAATCTCAAAAACTCAAAACTTTTGTGACTTATACTTCAGCATAATAAATCTGTTTCATAGTTTACTTTTGATAAAGTCAAAATATTTCATGGAATTATGAATAGGTTTGTACATTTCAAAGACTAAAGAGAGTGTGAAAGAGTACGTAACCACTTTTTTTTAATTTGTTTCGTATCAATCAAAGATATTTCATATATATATATTATAGAAAACTCTCCATATTACATCTCCAAGCAACGGAAATTCAATTTAAAATATATTGAAAAGGTATTTTTCCGAATTTAAAAAAACTTATAGAATTATCAGTCCTCTTTGCTTTAAACACAGTTAAGGAAAAACTAAATCGCAAAAAATTACCTTTAATTACTATCATTATGAATATATATATATATATATATTATACAAAATATTAAATTGCTATGTTTCTTAATGATCGTCCAGTGCCATTGACAGAAATTTTGGATGCTGAAGAAAATCACTCTAATAAGATAAATAAAGGACCAATGTTTGCAAAACATTGTTAGCATGATGAAATCAAACCTTTATAAAACTGCGTTTTGAACGTTTTAAATGTAACTCCTTCTTTGAATGCTAACAGCTGAATGAATCTTATAGCATCGGTAAAATAAATCGCTGCAAGAGAAATATCGAGAAAGACCACAGAAAACTAAGGTTGTTGGAGTTATCGCATTCTCTTACGGATGCTCTCTGGTGTCAATGGTTGGCAAATCTAGCTAAGAAAATCCGGGTTTTGAATCCCGGTAAGGCCATAATTGATTTTTCTTATTTCTTACCCATATCCGGCAATCTGCCATTTCGTCCGCTTTAGCAACTGAAATGTAAGAAAGAATATTTTTAGTGTGAGGTTCCTTCTTGCGCAACAATGTTTTTGCTTAGCTCATCATTACAGGATATGAAAAGGTTACCATATGTAACATTTTAGTGCACATTTGGCAACTGGCACTCAGTGAACAGAAAACGTACCTGGTACTTTTGTGGTTTTACTTTAGAAAGCTATTCATGAATACATTCTTTTATTTAACCTGATAATAATACGGAACTGGAAGAGAAACACTCCAGCTGAAATTTAAAATTAAAAAAAATTACTTTTATAGCGTAGATTTTGAACAAACCTCTGTTGATTTTGACTATGATCAGACATAGATCTCTCTCTTTCAGAAGCAAAAAACGTTCTAGAGAATGGCAGAAGCACTGACAGCATTTACATCGAAAGTATTGGGAATAGGAACACAGCATTATCTGTTGCGGAATGTAGTAATGAAAAGTGGAAAATTAAGATAACAGAATACTGAAAAATGCAAGGTTCTATTGAGCTTCATTAACCATTTATGTTAATTTGCTTTCCTGTCCCTCTGGCTTCCCCATTTTCCTGCCAAAATGTATATTTCTAGCTCGCGAGTGATATAATAAGGTAGAAAGGCGATAGTGTTTAAAGAAAGGTTTTAGAAGGTAGAATCAGAACACCTTCTGCTTTCTGAAGGCCACGTTGCTGATTTGATTCTCTTGAAAGTAATATTCTACGGCGCTGCGTTATTCTTGCCATTAGACTTGTCACGCCGACTTTAGGTCAGAGGCAACTCTCGCGTAACTCTATTTGTGTAGCCGTTAGGCTAACTTATTACAAACTGATTCTCTGATTTACGTCCTAAATGCTGGCTGTTTTGTAAGCACGAATGGTGCTTTCTGTTAACTTTTATTTAAGTTAAATAAAAGGGTCCTTTACGCCCTTTCCCAGTCTCTGTGGTACTTTTCAAGACATAGTGATAATTCACTTAAAATCTTAAAAGTTTCTTACTTGTGATGCTACTAAAGAACAGTAAACTTTATAAAGCTTTAGAAAGGAATTCTAATATTTTACTAATTTTGAGTAATGGTACCTTTAACTCATAGTATCTGATTTTGTGCCTTAATAAAAAATTGTGTTCGGCGTAACTCATTATAACCTAAATTTGATCAACTACGCCTTGTATCTTATTGCAGTCACCCTTTAAGGGGAAGAATACGAGAAGTTATAACATTCTCCTGTATATAGCCTGGTGATGCAAAAGGTTATAGGATCCTGACTGTGTAATATTACCTCAAAGTGTTTCAGATGTTGAAGAGACTTTTACAATGCAGAAGAGGTTGCTAACCTTACATGGTTATAAAATTTGCCTCACAGCATTATTGTCCTCCTTGCAGAAACTGCTGCGCCACCTCAGCAGGAGGGCCTGGCAGAACAGACTTCTACAAACACATGATGAATAAGAATTTCAAAAGGTTATTAACAGCAATGCATAAATCCTCACAGGCTGCACAGTCTTGTGCTAATCATCGACTATGTGAGGTCATTGATGGTCCTGTGTTCAGATAGAGATTCCTGGTTGTAAATTTAGGACTTAACAAGTACAGTTACAGTATTACAAATTTAAGATACATGAGACTGCATTACAGATAATGACTCAACATTTAGATACATATCGTATATTATGCCACTTTCGGGCTAACTTCACAAAACACTATTGAATAATTTACGAAAGGTGCCATTAAATGAACTTACTGCATTGAATGAAGTAATTATGATAATAGAATTGAACAAGGTTATAACTATGGTACAGCAGCGAAAACTAATTTCCATTGTAACAATGAGCAGCACAACGAAACAAGCGTTATACATAGATGAAGACTGTATATGAATGCAATTGCAATTGAACCAAAAAAAAGAGAAAGACAGAACATGTATGCAGGTACAATTGAAGTAGGTAGTTATACTACTAACGATACTTTGTGTAATGAGGCTTACTATTGTGCTTCTGCTGTGCAGAGTGTCATTACATAGTGTTATAAATCGTTGAGACTTATGATGCTCTAAGAAAAAGGTGTACGTAGCTACTTGGTTAATTTCTGATCGAGCAAGATGTCAAGTGCTAGGTCGCCCTGTTGTGCCCACTTACAACTGAATTTTTTTGTTGCACAGTACAAGTTTTCTCAGTTTTACTCTGGCTATATTGTTGTTAATCAAATTTTCCGTCCATTGTGGCCGAAATTGTTGACTTGGTTTCTTTTGGTGAAGATAAGCAGTGTTGGAGCAAGAAGAGAGATAGTGACCCGGGTCACTCACTTTTCCACAGCCACAGGTATCTATTTCACTTAGGTGGAAACGATGTAGATTAGATTCAAAAGGGCCGTGGCCTGTGAAGAAGTGGGTTAATTCACCAATATTGACTCTGAGTGCTTCCCCCACTTTCGGAAAAAATCCATATGTTCGTCTGCTCGTTGTTTCTGTTTCCCACCTCTGTTGCCACTGTGCAAGGACTTGTTGGTATGTGACTCTTTTAAGTTGGGAGATGGGACTCTTTTAAGTTGGTTGTTCAAGTGATCCACATCAATTGCGGCCGACTTCGCTGCCCTGTCTGCTTCTTCGTTGCCTTGGATCCCAACGTGTGCCAATGATCCCAACGTGATCCAATGATGACTGGAGCGCATTGCTCGTGGCTTCTGAAGGAGCAGACGGCGAATTTTCTGTGCTTTTGGGACTCCAACTTTTATGTCCTCTTATGGCTTCCAGGCTGGAGCCAGAGTCACTAAAAATGGCTATTTTCTCGTCTGAATTACTTCTCACATATACTAAAGCTGCCTTTAGTGTGACTAACTCAGCCTGATACACTCAGTTGGATTCGTTCGGTCATTTTCTCCACTCACGCAAGATCACTCCGTCCTTGATAACACAGAAGGCACTTCCTGTACCTTTTGCGGTCTTGGATCTATCTGTGTACAATGAGAGTTCCGCCCTACGTGGAGCCAAGTAATTAAGAAAGATGTCAGCATTCAGATCAATGTCCGTAGGGTGACCCAGTAATGTGTTTTTCATAATCCCCAGCAAAGTAGGGTTTTTGCCAAAGTGTAACATCCTCTTTAAGGCGGGGCACTTTCGAAATTAATGACTCTCTTTCTGAAATTAGGTCTAGCGGCGGGAGTCCTGCAAGAATCTGGTGTGCTGCGACTGGCGTAGTTCTATATCCCTTGCAGATCAATAGCAGCTGCATTCTCTGCGTGTTTAGAAGTGCTTCTCTTATACGTTTGGTGATCGTTTTGCCCCATACTTGCGACTCCATACAGAACAATCCTTTCAGTAATAGTTTTGTAATTCTAAAGAGACTGACAAACGAATTTTCGCTCCATCTGAAATATTATGAAATGTCTTTAAAAGGTTTTGAACAGCATTTTTATCTAATCTTGAAATGAAGAGTAAACACAGCTTATACGTACAAACACAACTCCGGCCACTTGCGGGTATTTAAAATAACAAAATTGAAATTTCGGAGCAAAAGCACCATAGTCGGAGACAACATAAAATTGCCTATTTAAAACATTATTTATGGCTAAACTTTAATTGCATAACTTTATTGGCTAACAAAATGGCTAAAGCTGGAATGTTACTAGGCAGACCTAGGCAGTAGAAAATAAAAAGCTTCGCCGTTGCCAAAAACTCGGTATCTAAAACATCTAAACCCCCGACTTAAGTACGCTACTAAACTCAGTTGCATTCTGATGAGGACTAGCAAACGGTTGTAGTAAAAATTAAGTTAGAGTTTTAAATCACAACAATTTGTTTAACTAACATAAAATGCATTTCGTTCAGTTAGTATTTGGAAGATTATTGTTTGCCCGGAGGGAACACAGTTGAATTTTCAAGTCTTCTGCTTAGAAATTTCTAATAGTCCCTATAATTTTATTAAAAATCTAAGAATAAATACAAATAAAAGTTTAAATCATTAAACCAAATGAGAAAAATATGTGGATTTCAAAGGCATTTTTTAAATAAAACCCAACAAAGGTATTCTCCCGTTGAAAATTTAATGACTCGTATATAAATGATGTTAATTTGAATGAATTTATTTATTTCAATCGCAGATTTTATGGTCCTTAATTCGAAATTATAAATATTTGCTTGATTTAACCAAAGCATATTTACATTTCAATGGCAAAGAAAGTTATAAGTACATTAGAAATTTATGGAGATCATTACATTTTAAGAGGAATGAAACATGAGAAATCAAACGAAACCTCTCTGGAATACAAAATATGAATTTTACATGCTAACTTTCATGGTTATTACTGGAAATATAATAAATTATTGTTAACTCCAATAATGAATGTAAGGAATTAATGAAGTAAGCAATAATTCTTTACATTCCTCTCCATTTAAAGAGCTACTGTGAGAGACGCGAGACCCCATCGAACAAATTCCAGATGATTATCAGTCATTTCTCCTTATATGTTAGTTGAGATGCTTCTATGAAAATTATTAGGTTTTTATGAGGAAGAAATATGACAATTCAACAACGATACTCATCGGAATTCAATCCATAAATTTTCCAGTGAATGACCGAACAAATATTTATAGCAACCAGCATGCACAGGAAATATAAGACAACTCCATACAGCAATTCGAAACATTTTGCCACCAAAAGGAATACTTACATTCTTTCTTTTTCAATACCACTTTCACCTGAAAGATCTTACAGTAAATTGATTTTTGTTACCTCTCATAAGATGATAAATATTACTTCATATTACGACCATCTCAAATGGGACTTTTTTTACTATACGGACAGCACCTGCAATGCACATTTCCCAGGCAAAAAGAACCCTCTTTTTGCCTACTATCTAATCCCGAAATATCTGTTTGCCATTTCCCAAGCAAAATAGCTGCGGTCCATCTCTCGTGTTTATGTTAAGCTCTTTCGTGCGGCGCCTAAATTGGCGAAACATAAAACCCATTGCTGTAATCCAATTGTATCTTTCCGCTGTGTTTGCTTAGGGAAGTGGAACAATTTCGGCTGTGTTCGACTAGAGGAGAAGAAGGAGACTTTCATTTCTCAGGCGTCGTAAAGTCTTTATCTTACCAATAAAAATCCCAGCTCAGGGCATCAAATCTAATCATATTTGCTCCTCCTTCTTCTTCGCCGTCTCGGAATATCACACATGTGATTGTGCGTTGCGTTGAGAAAGATATCCTCTTCACCATCAGGGCGTATAATACGCCTGATAAATCTTCCTGTGAAAAAAGTACTTCCTTTGTGTTTTCTTTTACTGCCGCTTAATGGCGTTATTTGTAAAGATGTATAAGTTTCTTTATACATAAATCTCCGATTTGTTATTTTAGGTAAGCATTAAGCGTACATAATCGGATTAATAATGTGAAAGGAAAATAAAGAGGTTTAAGAATAAGAACAGTGGGTCTTATCGTAATGAGACAGAATTTAATTATTTATCAGTTAGTTATTTCCAAAGCAGTTTGGCAGTAGTTTATGAAAACCTCCAGACTCTTGTCCCGTAATACATCTACAGCAAGAATATCACTAATTTTTCCATAAATATAATGTTCTAAGGATGTTTATAAAAAAAGATGAGGTAAATAGTAATAATTTTAACAACGGATTTTAATAAAAAAACATCTTGCATCAAACTCCAGGTAAGAATTACGCATTCAATTTCTAAATCTGTTTGAAAGCGAACTGAGAGAAAAATACATCGTTATATAATTAATTCACTATGGCAAATTACTACAGATCACAGCCTAGTGGTAACTGAGAAGGTTAGAGCTCTGAATCTTGAAGACTGAAACAAGGCTGGCACCTGTGTATTTCTGTACGCACATTAGACATCGCCGAGTGTTCGTAACTATTGATCGCTCAATTTTGAGGGTGAGGACTCCGCAGGGGGTGACGGTTCGAGAATCTACCATTCCTCTTCCTTACCACCAACCTCTAGAGATAGGAAAGTCATCAAAATACATGGTGACCTAAAAATACTCTCTAGTCTAGAGAGTATTTTGGCTCACCATGCTTTTTCATTGTCCCTTGCCGCATAGCTGGGTGACTCTAAATGCTGCTAGTTAATACTGGCTTTATTCCTTAGCAGTAACACTGTTTAACTCAGATTTAGACTTTTCTGCTAACAGGAACCATTAGAGCCCAACATAAACGTTGGTGAAATCTAACTAACTAAAAGTATATTCAAAAGTTCATGAATGAATGATTATTTTATCAAATTCAGAATAAATACCAGCATATATTTGTATTTTTGTTTATACTGGTACGAAATGCCCAGACGCGGTAAGATAGCTTCCCCGCAAAGCAGCTTTAGGGTTGCCAAAAAATGGCAAGGAAATGCAGGGTTGCCACACTTGGCGAGAAATCGCCCATTTGGCGACAAAATTGGCATGGAGAACCTTCTGGAACGAATTTTTACTGGTTTACCCCAGAATATTCTCGAACACAAGCCAAAAGCTGTATAAACCCTGCTGGTACACGGAGAGTCAGTGAGGAGTCTATCGAGTTGATAGTCAGTCAGAGAGCGAGTGTCTCGTAGTCTAAGTGCCGAGTTGGTCGTTGAGTGCATCAAGCGAGTCTCTTCGTGTATCGGGAGGCAGTGCATCGTCGAGTTTTATCTTAGAGTGTGTTGAGCTCCGAAAACGACCGAACCGAGTCGGGGGCGGTACTCTGGTGTATCGTCGAGTGCATCGCGAGTTGTAGCGTGGAGATTCTCGAGAGTAAGGGAAGTTCCGAGAATGACTGTGCAGAGTCAGGAGCTGTACTCTGGTGCTTGCCGTGAAGCTGTCTCCACCGTTATAGCCTGAAGGCTGTGTCGCTGACTGTCTCAGCGACTTTATAGTACTTCTTCGACGACCGTGAGCGTGATTTTGGGGCTGTCTTGAAAAACACTGGCCAATAAAGTGTGTTTTGATACTTCATCGTCGTTGTTATTCACTCCAAATCTGCGAACCTTTAACGTACGTAAGAAGAGAAAAACGTAACAATACGTATATACAGGGTGGTCATAAAAACACTTTCCCGATATATGAATTTCCAGCAGCCTATCCGCTCAACTAGTCGAAATGAAGGTTCGGATAATGTTATTTGGAAGTATGTGCTCGAGAGTATGATGATTGAAAACAATATAGTTTTCATGATTACGGCTGCGGTGAAAAAATTTCGAAATTTTCGAACGATAGTATCCAGTTTTTTCCTGCGAAAATTTATCAACGGATTAAAAAACCATAAAGGGCGATGGAACGGTACAAACGATACACGTATCAAGATAATTACCGACGTAAAATATTTGCAAAAAAGAGCATTGTAAAAGACTAGTGACAACACAAGTGGGGGAAAAATTTGTATTAATGGGCAAAAATTTCGAAATGTTTTCATTATAACCGTAACCGTGAGAGCTCTATTGTTTTAAATCATCGAAATATCGAGCGCATACCTTCAAATAACTATATCTGAAATTTCATTTCGATTGGTTGAGTGGATAAGCCATTAAGAATACATATATAGGGGAAGTGTTTAATGACCATTTATTTCAGCCTATTTTTTAGGAATTTCTATTTCTTTTATATATGTATACATAGAGAGAGAGACTAAAAGCATCTAAAGTTAACAGTAAATTGGAGTCAAGACAACACAACTCTTTGCAACATTAATAATTGCTACCGTGTATAAGAGGTTAAACACAATATCTAAAACAAATCCAAATTAAAATAAGAATTCATAGTAGTACAAACTCTAAAAGTAAAAATGAAAATGTTAAAGGGGAAAATGAATTGAAGCTTCATAAAAGGCGATTAATATGTTTCGAAAACGTGTTCCGTTCTCTTGGTTCATTTGAGACCAAAACTCGTAAAAAGGATCTACTAAATTTTCATTTAAAACATTAAAATTCATAAAACACCGAAAAATCAAATCTCAAATACACCAGGATTTTCCCTATACGCCTTCAAAACACTTCGAAAAAACGAATAAAATATAACATTGTGCTAAATTGACTACTCAAAAAAAAACCCACAAAATTTTACGTCATGTAAAACGACCTTTTAAAAAATCAAATTGGTCTAAAATTATTATATGCAAATCCGAAATTCAAAACCACATAAATATAAAGAGCAAAGCAGATGTACCTAAAACCAAATTGTCATTTAAACAACACTCAAAAACTGGATATTCCTCGATTATGCTGAACTAAACTTTTAAAACCAAGAAAACGAAACACTTTTCATAAAGATTCTTGAAATAAACTAAAATATGAGTCTCTATCAGCTAAAAACTGGAAACCAATTAGAAACAGAAATTGAAAATACTCAAACTTACTGAAATCTTAGGACGACTTTCTAAACGAAAATATACTTAATTCTTCAGACGACGAAACTGTGTTCCTTATAAAATTCAAAGCTGCTCTGGAGAGGCAAAAAATTGTAGTTCTTGGAAGAGGTATGTGATAAGGTTCAAAGTGTCCAATAGCAGAACTACACTGGGGTGCAAAAATTAAGGACGAGACGGTTTTTTCAATATAACTTTGTACAAAAGCTTTTCAAATCAACACATTTAATACCGTAAGATCCCCAATACGTAAGGACATGAGTAATGCAAGCAACACTTACTAAAAAAGAAATCAGAGGGATAAAAAGAAGCTTTATTGAAAAAGTAACATGGAGCGCAATGCGACTGAAGGCCGAAACATCCCTGTGATGGGTGTCCAGCAAGAAACATCCGGTCTTTAATAGAGGATATGATCTCCCCTGACTGCTAGGCAGGTTTCACATCATTTGTGCATGCTGGATATGTGGTTGTTAATGAGCTGTTGAGACACTGCTGCTCGTTCCTCTTGTAGCACCAATCGCAGTTTCGGAATCGTTACTGGCGATAAGTTACGTGCTGCCACGGGTCTCCCTAGTAGGTTCCGTACATGCTTGACGGGATTTAGATCCAGAGACCTTGCCGACCAATCCATGTGTTCAATATCTTCACTCTCCAACAGCTCTTCGACAGTAACTGTGCGATGAGGTGGAGCGTTGTCGTCCATGAAGAGGAACTGAGGACCCATAGCCCTTGTGAAAAGACGCATGTAAGGAAGAAGAACCTCGTTACAATAGCAGTCCCAGGTGACGAACCTCCTTGGGAGATATGAAGGTCGGTCCGGCTACCAAGCATTATGTCTGCTCGAACGAGAACTCCGCGACCTCCAAAACAGTCCCTTTTGATGATGTTGAAGGGGTTATTGCGTGTTCCCCGCTCTGTCCAGATGTGTATGTGTCTAGAATCGCAACTCAGACTAAATCTGCTCTCATCTGTAAAGAGTACTCGTCCCCATTCATTGTCTCTCCAATTCCGGTGTTCCCGGCACCACAGAGAACGCCTTCTCCGATGGGCAGGCGTTAGAGGTACACACCGTACAGGGCGTCGTGCAAACAGACCACCACCGTGCAGTCTTCTGGCCACGGTAAAACGCGATATCGGTCGTCCAGTCGCCTGTGTCGTGTGTCTAGCGATTTCTCCCGCTGTCTGCCGCCTGTTTCTTCTGGCCTGTAAGGCAATATACCGGTCATCTGCGGGTGTGGTTTCTCGTGGACGACCACTACTAAACCCCCGGATAGCTGTTCCTGTAGTTTGAAATTGTCTCCAAAGTCGTGAAACGATGCTGTGAGCAATTCCGAACTCTGCAGCCACACTTGTCACACTGCGGCCTTCCTCTAACTTCCCAATGATTCGACCTCGGGTAAAAGCATCCAGATGTCGTCTAACAGATTGATTATTCGCCATTTCTCGCTGAGGCAGCAACTCGGTGTGATTTTAACTGGTATATGGCGTGCAATTTCTTTGCCAGATATACTGATCTTACACCGACAACATGCTTTATACTACTCAGACACTCCCCCATTACGTCTACCTGCATATCTGCGCATGTGCTACCGTACATCATCTTACTTAATCTCCTGATTGGTCTTTCTGTCCGCTCTACCTCTTCGTTCAGCTGATATGCTAATTTTTCGACTTCGTCCTTAATTTTTGCACGCCAGTGTAAGTATTTAAGCAGTGTTATAAAAATTAGCTCTTAATTTTTAGCGTCATATTATATTACTTTATTTGTTTATATATATATAGTTAGGTAAATATGAGGGCGGTTCAATAAGACTAAAATTATAAAAAATACAGAATACCTTTAATCGTCATCATTTACGTGGTCTTTTTCAAAATAACTACCGCGGAACGCAATGCATTTATCCCAACGTTCTGTCCACTTCTGAAAAACATGTAAAAGTTTTTTTTTTGAGAGCTTTTTCAAACCTGCCTCCGAACTCTTTACACATTCTTTGTTGCTTGCAAAATGTTTTCCTCGTAATGGTTTCTTAAGTTCAGGAAACAGCCAGAATTCGCATGAAGCGAGATCAGAACTGTATGGAGAGTGCAATAAAATCTGTACTTTTTTCTGCTGCAAAACATCCTGGACGCAACGAGGAATATGTCGTCGGGCATTGTCATGATGCAATAGGAAGCCATTTCGGAACGATGGACGTTTCCTTTGAATGCGCTGTACCATTGTTCGAAGGACATTTGCGTAATACGAGCTATTTACAGTATTAACCGAGTTCGACAGCGTGTTGATGCACAATAAAAAAAACTATGGTCATAACTTTACCAGCCGATTTCAAATTTTGGCTTTCTTGGGAGTAGGCGAAGACGGATGCTTCCATTCACTACTTTATTGTTTCATGGTTGAGTCATGGCGATACAACCAAGCTTCGTCTGCTGTGATGATGCGTTTTAAGAAATTGTCGCCTTCTTGTTCCAGTCTTTCTTTCCATTCTGTGCACACATCTATGCTGTATTTGCTCAGGTGTTAACAGTTTCTAAATCCATCGTGCACAAATACGTTTCAGTTGCAAATGTTCTGCCATGATTGAGTGAACATTTCCTACAGAAATATTCAAGAGAGCATGCAGCTGACGCACTGTTATTCTCCTGTCCGCTTTGATGATAACCACAGCTGTGTTAATCATTGTCACTGTGACGGAGATTGAAGGTCGTCCTTCACGATCAATATCTTCCACATTTTGCCTGCCTTCTTTAAAAGTTTTATGCCAACAAAAAACACTTGCCCTCGCTAATGCTTCATCTTTGAAAGCTTCACGTATCATGTCAAAGGTCTGCGATGCTGATTTTTGCAGATGTTATCAGGACTTAGTGCTCTGTGCATACTCTTTGCAAACATGGTGAATTACTTACAAGGTTCTTATCCTCAAATTCTAAGTCCTGAACTGGAACAGGGAGCGGAAGGTACGCTATGTTCTGATGTAACTGCTGGGCTGGAGAATAACTGCACGTGAAAGGGATTTGAAATCCTCTTTTATTCAATCACTATTAAATACAAACCTCCCAATTCGGGAGAGATACAGAACGTAACAGACCACACTTTGGTCGAACTTAACAATCAAATAAATTTAAATAAATTAAAATAGAACTTAAATTAAACTTTGCTTCGCAGAGCAATTCGCGGAAGTTGGCCTCTATCTAAAAGGGTGCGTAGCAAGGTATACTAAATACTACCGCACTTTAATTTATTTTACAATGCAATCACGTAGTAAGCACTATGGCTTATAAATTTAAACTGCTAGCTGGTCAGGCGAACGTTGAGCAGCGTGACCGTGATCTGAGGCAAAGCTCTCACACACCGAGAGGTTTCTACCTCTGGCTTAAATAGTGCTTGGCTGAACTTCAAAAATTAGCATAAGCTAAAAACGCGCGCTTCTTCTGACAGGAAGTTGAAGCAGAGAGGAGATAGAAAAGATTTAAATTAAAATAAACTTGGTTAGTTTAACTAAAACCTTACATACTTCCCGCCAGAATTGCGATAGTTAAACTACTTTGGTCCAAACGGACCATGTTGAAAACTAGCAATTCTAAATAGTCGAAAATTTCACTGTTCTAAACTTAGGCCAACTCTTACAAGGCAATATATGTTTGTGTAAAATACAGACGAAATTTTCTGGAACAACAATCTTCAACATTTTTTTTTCAAGTCTTATTCTTCAAACAGTCTTACTCCTTCCAGCAAAATCTGGAAGGAAAACAACTTTAGTATGACATAATAACAGAATAATTCTAAGTGGTACAAATCCTTATATTTTTTTTCTTGTGTAATTCTGCACACACACATTATCATTCAAGCACAATTTAATTCTTCCCCCGTATGCTCTCTCACCGGTGTTGGATGTAAAGCAAACCGCCATTGCGGGTTTTTATGTGTTCGGGGGTGTTCAACTCTTCCACCTACAATCGACTAACATTAGTTAGAACTTGACATACGAGACCTGAAAAAACACCCTATAACCAGCTAATCAAGGAGGTTCTCACTAGCTTTATGTCTAACACTTTAAGTGTATTTGGTGGAGAGCCTAATTAACACTTGCATTCTAAAATAGTCAATCTTTAACTTTTCATGCATACAAATTCGCAGTTTGCACACAACATTCACATTGCTATTGCACTTAACGTGCATTGCTAGCATAATATTATTTGTTACATTTCATAACACATTAACAATTTCATAGCAATCCTGAAATGCAAATAGAGGTTAAATTTCTAAGCTTACAGAAATATAGGTTAAATTTCTAAGCTTACAGCAAGTGCTTCCTATTCCTTTCTCAAGGTACTTTCTTGAAATATCAAATTACATTGAATTAATAGTCTACAGACTAAATCGTGTTTTTCAATTTTCCGAATTTTCATTCTAGACATTTTACAAGTCTTTAGACAAAGCGTCATACAAAATCATTTAGTTAACATATTCTTTTCAGCAATTCATTGCTTTTACAGAATTAATCTATTTACAAAATTAAGTAATTTTAAATCTTTAAGAATTACAATTTCTTTTAACAAAACATTTTACTTTCCATATGAGAACTTATCGCTCACTTGGCGTAAAAGTCAACCTCGCTTGAGGTAAAATCAGTCGTGCAACTTGCAGTATACTCAAAAATTAACTAAACTTTTGAATACGAAATTGTACTTATCTTATTATGATCGTCCATCCTTTTCTTGGCCCAATCTTTAAAACTTGAGTAAGTTGTGGCCTGGTTCAGTTTCCTCGTTTTTCGTTGTTCTTTCGGAGCCTGCTCGTCTCTTTTTCTTTTGAAATTCCGTTGTTGTATCCACGGCAATTTCCTTTGTAGAGGAGGTTCCTCCGCCGGACGTTTGGGGGATTGGGCCCTTCTTTCCTGGGGCCTTGCTCGTTGCTTGTCCTGGTTCCAGCTGTCTTCGGGAAGTTGATTCTCAGGCTGCACTCGACGTTTCTTGTTTCTCAGGCACCTGTCCGATGATTCCACAGTTCTTTTGGATACATTGGGGTTCCCTTGCCCATTCTGCTTTCTTCTCTTGGTGCGGTCGTAATTCCGTTCGTAGATTTGTTCACGTGCATCGTGAGACTTTCTTTTGAAACCACCTTTTTGGTTCTTATTTCTTTGTTGAGGGGGAGCTTTCTTCTTCTGACATTTCGATGCCGTTGTAGCTGGTTCCTGCTGTTTTTGCTGACGTATATCTTCCTGGCTAGTCGATTGCCTCGGATCCTGAAACGAATCTTTAAATACAGCCATTTTGCTGCGATTATAGAACGGTTTTATTTGGTCCACATTCGCTTTGAGCGTTTGACCATCATTTCTTTTTAATATAACCACTGCCCCCGTAATTTGTTCAATTGTGAACGGGCCTTCAAAACGCGGAAAAAATTTCCCCACCTTTTCCTCTGGGGCATTTGACAAGTTGTGTTTAATCTTCAACACTTCATCTCCCACATTGTACTTGACCTCTCTTCTTTTTAGGTCATAGTACAATTTCTGTTTTCTTTGGGCCATTTCTATATTTTCCGTCGCTTCCCGTATTAACTTTTGTATATCACTCATTTTAAATTCTTCTGCCCTTTCCTGTACAAAGAACAGTTTATCTAGGGGGGTCAAGATCTTTCTTCCTAAGAAGAGTTCAGCGGGTGTTTTTTGTGTAGTATCGTGTTTGGCGGTCCTAAGTGCAAATGCAAATTCATTTATATGGCTATCCCAGGTAGAGTGATAGTTTTTCACATAACTACGAATTATTTTCACTACATTTCTATTCACCCGTTCCGCTATGTTTGACTGCGGACGATACGGGACCATCTTTAGATGACGTATGCCCAGTTTTGCACACATTTCCTCAAACATTTTACTAACAAACTGAGGACCATTGTCTGAAATAACTTTTAGGGGCGCCCCGTATTTTAAAATATACTTATTTAGAATTGAATCTACTACAATTTTTGCAGACGCGCGTTTTAACGGAATTAACTCTAACCATTTGCTAAAATGATCCACTATAACTAAAAGATATCGGCTTTTATTAACTTTACTTCGAGGGTAAGGTCCAAGTAAATCGATGCCTATTATTTGATTTGGGAATTCTGATTTAATACTATTTAGGAACCCGGCCGGGCGGAAATTAACATAATTATTTAATTGACATGTTGGGCACGACTGGACATACGCCCTAGTAAACTTTTGCAGTTCTGGAAAGAAAACTGCCTCGCGAACTCTCTGAACAGTTTTTCTTATACCTAAATGAGCCGAAATGGCACAATCATGCAACTCTTCTAATACATTCAACCTCATGCTAGCTGGGATAACCGGTCTATATTCATGATTCTCATTAGTAGCTTTCGTATAGAATAACAGTCCGTCAATTAATTCGTAATTTTCGGCCCTATTTCTTATCGGCACAATATCCGGATGATTGAAATTCTCAGGGTCGGCCAAATAATTGTATATATTTTTGAACTCCGGATCTTTTTTGAGTTCGGCTATTACTGTTTCACGAGAATCTAATACTTTGGATGTTAACATGGCTATCTTAATTACACTTCCATTTTCATCTAAGTTAATTCTGCTTAAAGCATCTGCCACAACATTTTCCTTTCCCGGCGTATGTTTAATTATTAGGTTATATTCCTGTAATTTGAGAGCCCACCTTATTAATCTGGGTGATAAATTTTTTCCAGAATAGAGTCTAGTGACCGCCGCGTGGTCGGTATATACAGTTACTGGAGAACTTCCAAAGAACACACGAAATTTCTGTACTGATGCTAACACTGCGAGAGTTTCTCTCTCTGTTGCGGAATAGTTTCTTTGGGTTTCATTTAATGTTCGGCTGAAAAAAGCCACGGGCTGACCATTTTGGGAAAGCACTGCACCAATCGCGAAATCTGAAGCGTCCGCTGAAATCTCTAATCCTTTATCCCCTTCTGGAAATTTTAAGACGGGAGCTTGAGTCAATGCGTCTTTCAATTTTTGAAACGCCAAGTTGGCTTCTGCTGACCACGAAAACCTAGCTTTTTTTCTTTTCAACTTTAGCAGTGGCTCAGCTATTTTTGCAAAGTCTTTAATGAAAGCCCGGTAATATGAACACATCCCGAGAAACGACGATAATTTCTTCGCTGTTTTAGGAACAGGATAATTTCTAATGGCTACTATTTTTGACTGATCCGTTTCGATTCCCTTTTGGGAAATTTTAAATCCTAAATAACGTAACTCTTTTGCGGCAAATTTACATTTAGACGCATTTATCTTTAAACCAGCTTCGTTTAACAATGAAAATACTTTTCTTAAATCTTGTAAGTGTTGTTCTAGAGTACTACTCGTAATTATAATATCGTCTAAATATATGAAAGTGCTTTTACCAAGGACTGGTCTTAAGACGATGTCCATACATCTTTGGAACGTTGCCGGCGCGCCGGATAATCCGAACGGCATTCTAAGAAATGCGTACGTACCAGATTTCGTTATGAACGCGGTTTTGTGTACGTCCTCGGGTTTTACCCCAATCTGAAAATAGCCACTCGTGAGATCTAATGTAGTCATGTATTTTGTAGACGAAATATTTCGAATAATTTCTTCAATTATCGGCAACGGATATACAGGATATTTTGTAACTGAATTTAACTTGCGATAATCTATAGCAAAACGCCACCGCTTCGGGTGCGTAATCGGGTAATCATTATTTTTCTTACACAGGACAACGGGGCTAGCATAACTGCTAGAAATTGGCGTGATGATTTTATTCTTTAACATCTCTTTAATATGATGTTCAATTATTTCTTCTTTTGTCCTATCATATCTATATGGCTTTTGCCTAACTGGCTGAGCGTCCCCCGTGTCAATGTCGTGGTTCACCACCTGCGTAAAGCCTGGTACATCACTAAATAAATTCGCAAAGTGACTTACCAGACCTTGGATTTTCTCTTTTTCCTCTGCTTGTAAATGTTCCAAGTCCAGCTGCGGGGGCTTATCATTCTTCGCTTCAATTGGCTTCATATTTAATGTTAGTTCTCCCCCCTTGAAATCAATTTTTGCTTCTGCCAAACTAAAAAAGTCCACACCTAGAATAATACAAGTCTGCAGGTTACGCACAATATAAAACAGGATTCTTACCTGTTCGTTGTTGATACGCACGAACAATGGTACTTTTCCTAAACAGCTACATTTTTCTCCTTGGGCCGCTATGACATCCGTGTCTCTTGCACTAAAAATTCTGTAACGTCGAAAGTGCTTCTTAAAGAATCTTTCCGATACGAAGCTGCTTTGGGCTCCTGTATCCAAGAGGGCTGTCGCCGGTATGTTGTTGATTAGAACTTCAATCTTCGGCAAACTCAAATTCTTAACGACCACGGTGTTTAAATTGATTTTGGAAGGGTTTTGCGCTGCTTCGGACTTCTTCACCTTCCTCGAAGAAATCCCTCTTAGTTTAAATTCTTTTTCTTCTGGTTGCCCTCGGAATCTTTGCTTGTTCTTCTATTAAATTCCCTTCGTTCGCCGCTCGCTTTAGGAGACACATCTTTCTTCGGCCATTGCTTCGCCTTATTCCCGTAACTTTGATTTTGCTTTTGCTGCGGTCTTGGCGAACTCCACTGACTTCTTCGCTCAAATTGGCGTCGTCGTTCGTTGTCGGCTGTTCTTCGGCTTTCAAATTGTACCGCGAGCTCAAATAATCTGTCTAATGTTGTTGGATTTCTTAGTTCGATGAAATCTTGAACTTGGGGCAGTAGCCTAGGAAGTATAACTTGAATAATTTCAGGATCCGGGCGACTTCCATACAAAAGCTTGAAAACTTGAATTTTCCTCAAAATAAAATTAGACAAATCTTCTATTCTTTCTTGGTATCGGCTAAACAGTTCAGCTTCCAATCTGGCTCGATCTCGCACCACGGGAAATGCTTTCACTAGAGAATTCTTGAAATTTTCATACGTGTATGTGGGGCTTCCTGGTTCCCCCAAGAGATTCTTTCCGATGCACTTGAACCAACTTAGCGCTTGGCCCTTCAAAGCGCTGGTAGCAAGAGCGACTTTCTGAAATTCGTGGACTGGATATAGCATGAAGTGGGAGTCTAGCTTTTCCAGGAAATTGATTACGGCTGTCTTGCCGTCAAAACTTGCCGCTGGCTTCATGGCTGCTCGCATGGTTTGTACGATGTAGCCGAATCCTTCTATGCCAGGAGGTGCTATCTCAGGATTCTGGACAGGTACAGCAGGTGTCTCAGGTTCGTCTTCTTGTTGTTGAGGCCATCCTCTTCTTTTTGTGCGGGCGCCACTATCAGGACTTAGCATTCTGTGTGTATTCTTTGAGAACATGGTAAATTCTGTAAAGGGTTCTTATCCTTACGTTCTAAGTCCTGAACTGGAACAGGGAGCGGAAGGTACGCTATGTTCTGATGTAACTGCTGGGCTGGAGAATAACTGCACGTGAAGGGATTTGAAATCCTCTTTTATTCAATCACTATTAAATACAAACCTCCCAATTCGGGAGAGATACAGAACGTAACAGACCACACTTTGGTCGAACTTAACAATCAAATAAATTTAAATAAATTAAAATAGAACTTAAATTAAACTTTGCTTCGCAGAGCAATTCGCGGAAGTTGGCCTCTATCTAAAAGGGTGCGTAGCAAGGTATACTAAATACTACCGCACTTTAATTTATTTTACAAAGCAATCACGTAGTAAGCACTATGGCTTATAAATTTAAACTGCTAGCTGGTCAGGCGAACGTTGAGCAGCGTGACCGTGATCTGAGGCAAAGCTCTCACACACCGAGAGGTTTCCACCTCTGGCTTAAATAGTGCTTGGCTGAACTTCAAAAATTAGCATAAGCTAAAAACGCGCGCTTCTTCTGACAGGAAGTTGAAGCAGAGAGGAGATAGAAAAGATTTAAATTAAAATAAACTTGGTTAGTTTAACTAAAACCTTACAATGTAATCGCATAACGTTGTTCTATCGACGCTTCCATTTCGACAGCTGGCCGCGTGTCGTAGGCGCCCGCAAACATGCTTCAGTTCAATCACGTGATACTCAGGAACATAGCCTGTACACCCCATCTATCAGTAGCTTTTGTTAATACAGTCAACAAACTTTTTTATGTCACAGAAATTAACATTCCGATGAGTGGTTTCGCGGCAGTAAAATTAGTCTTATTGAACAGCCTACGTATATGCAGAAATGGAAATAATAAAAAAATAATAAAAGTGCAGTTGTTTTAAAAACCGTAGTTGTTTAGATTTCTATGAAAATATTTAATGCTGTTGGTGGATGCGAAGGATTTTATCGAGAATTTTTAATGATCTGTAGAAGTTGTCAGTGATTCATAATGCAACGGCACGTCATACTTTATTTTCTGAGTTTGTATTAATTTAATTCCATTAAATGTTTATCGCAACAATGCATATTACAGCATATATATTATATTTGCTTTTATTAACTCGAGAAGACTAAGGAAAAGCTTTTGCAGAACTTCATATGGAGATTTTTTTTAATGTAGAAATGTAACGCCGTGTTAATTTTCAGAATGGGAAAATAAATGGTATTAGATATAAAAAGGCAGTATATAAACTTTTCTGCCAATAAACTACTTTTATTTTCCTAAAATCATATTTTAAAGATTTCTAAAAGCAGAAATTAAAATTCTTAAAC